>ML108870.1:96334-150386 GCA_003697995.1 Taxidea taxus jeffersonii | reverse complement strand
CACTTCCTTTGCTTTAGGTGTCATATGATGGAGATAAAGTAAAGGAAAAGGGATCATGGATGATGTTGCTTTGCAGAATAGTTTTAGGCAAGGCTTCTTCAGAAGTTCTTTACCAAGTGACTCATGGAAGTAGAGGTTCCATCACTGAACACAGGGTCAGTTATGAGCTGTCAGTATCCTATAAATGGTAGGGGAAAATAATGGCCGATACAGCCTTGGACCTTGGGAATAAAGGCTTCTAGATCATAAAAATTGTCTTGGATATACGACCTAGATTTTGCTCCAGTGGAAGATCTCTGCCCCAAAATAACTTGCTACAATGTCAGTCAAGCCTTGTACTTACTCTTCCACGGGCTCTGGCCTTTCAGTCACACTTGGCCAAGAACCTCCTTGACTAGTGAACTTTCACATGAATACACTCCAAGAGAGCAGGGCTGAGAGCCAAAGGGTGGGATGCATAAATTCCATAACCACCTTTTCCTTTCTATTCTTCAAGAAAATTTAAGAACACGGGTTGCTGACAGATGATGACATTTTTTGGCAGAGCTGTAGGTCCTTGCTACAAGGCAGCTTTCCATCTTTGCATTACAAAGTTTTATTTATTTTTTTTTTAAAGATTTTATTTATTTATTTGACACAGAGAGAGAGAGGTCACAAGTTAGCAGAGCAGCAGGCAGAGAGAGAGGGGGAAGCAGGCTCCCCGCAGAGCAGGGAGCCCGATTCGGGGCCGGATCCCAGGACCCTGAGATCACGACCCGAGCCGAAGGCAGAGGCTCAACCCACTGAGCCACCCAGGTGCCCCCATTACAAAGTTTTAACTTGGTTTCTAAAAGGAAAGCTCGTAGCTATTGACCTCACTCAAAATCTATTCTCAGTTTGAAATTCCAATGAATTGACTCTCTTTTTTTATGTAAAAGTGATGCTTTTAGTTAATAGCCATATTTTCTATGTAATGTTTGCTTTATTTAGGTTAGTAAGAAAGAACTATAGAAAATATTTTAATCATGTTCATTAAAATGTCATAAATTTGGTTGTTTTTTTAACACGCAGTTTTTTTTTTTTTAAAGATTTTATTTATTTATTTGACAGACAAAGATCACAGGTAGGCAGAGAGGCAGGCAGAGAAAGAGGAAGGGAAGCAGGCTCCCCGCTGAGCAGAGAGCCTGACAACATGACAACACGGGGCTCCATCCCAGGACCCTGAGATCATGACCCGAGCCGAAGGCAGAGGCTTTAACCCACTGAGCCACCCAGGCACCCCAATACGCAGTTCTTAACATGTAGCATTTGCTACCTTTCTAGAAAACTTGTTTCTCATTCTTTTCCCATTTGTATGAAATTTCTTCATTTTTTCTTGCAATACCCATCAAAATAATGCTTGTGTTTCTTTTTCATAAGTAATAGATATTCGGTGTAGAAGAGTAAGAATCACAGATAAGCAAAAAAGAAGAAATAAAATAATATTTGATCCTAACATTCTGAAAGAGCCATTATTAATTCTTGTGCATTCTAAGGGATTGCAAACTCAGATACTAAGGGGGGCAGGGTGGTAACAAATTAAGCTGAGTAGGGGCCCTGGGACTAGAGGGAGCAGTTTTTACTTAGTTCCACTGATTTTTGCACCATGCAAGAAGATGGGCCTAAGGTCACCAGTTCTTCCTATGATTCAAGAGAACAGTATCAGACTTTTTAATATCTCCTAAGTTTGAATGACATAAAATGGCAAAGATGGAATAGAAACCAAACAGAGCAGGTATGAAGGCATTTTTCACTCTTTCTTTTATATGTTAAACCTAACATTAGATATGACAATTATGTTTGAAATTTTTTAGTGTAGGATTTTATACAAACAGGAAAATATGCAACATATAATTTATAATCAAATGATTGCTTTTGAACCCACCACCCCACTTAAGGACATAATCAGTACTTATAGTACTTTGTGCTTTACACCAGTCCAATTCCATGATAACTACTCCCATTAAGTATGTATCTCATATTTTCATTTGTTTTTTTGTAAAAAGAGACTGCATCTGTATATATTCCAAAACAGTCCTTAGTTTGGTTTGTTTGAAGCTTTGTAAACATAGCATGATAATATATGCAATCTTCTACAACTTGCTTTTTTACACTGAATATTATTTTAAAATTCATTGTTAGATTATAATGTATAGCTAGGACTTACTTATTTTTTACTGTACTTTATTAATTTCATGGCTTGAGCAGACCACCTTTGCTTATCTATTTTCATCTTAATAGGCATTTACATTGTTTTAGGTTTTTGCTATTATAGTTAATACTTCTCTGAACATGCTGCTTATGCATGTTTCCTGGTACATGTTGTAGGTTATTTATTTTTTTTCTTCCCCAGGGTAAACCTGGAAGTGGAATTGCTGAGTCATAAAATGGGTACATAAAATTTTATAAATCCAGATTATTTTTGAAAATGTTTGGAACCAATTTATGCACTTATCTTCAGTGCCTGAGAGTTCCTGTTGCTACACATTTTCCCCCACACTAGTATATTAAGGCTTCTTAATTTTTGTCATATGGAGGATATTCATGTGGTCTTAATTTGCACTTCCCAAATAAGCATGAGATTGAGTGTCTTTGGAGGTACTTATTCAACATAATGTTCCTTGTGCTAGGAAAAGCCTCATTTGTCTGTTTTTCTTTTGGGTTGTTTCTCTCCCTTATTGACTTACAGAAATTGTTGGAATAATCTGATACAATCATGTGTCAATTTTATGTTATCAATATATTTTCCCAAGTTGTGGTTGTCTTTTCACTTGATTTATAGTGTCCTTTGATAATCACAAGTTTTTAATTTTTTTAAAGACTTATTTATTTGAGAGAAAGAGAGTAGGGGAATGGTACAGGGAGACAGGAGAGGGAATCCCAAGCAGACTCCAGGCAGAGCCTCATCCGGGGCTGGATCTCGTGACACTGAGATGAACCAAGAGTCTGACGCTCACCCAGGTGCCCCCACGAGTTTTTAATTTTAATGGATTCAAATTTGTTATTTTTTATTTAACAATTAATACTATTTTATGTCTTTCTTTCTCATGAAAAGTCATAAAGATGTCTTACTGTTTTTTATTCTAAAATTAAAGTTACCTATCATATTTTACCTTTTAAATCCACCTGGGATCTTTGTGTATGGGTGTAAATGTATGAGGTAGGGATCCAGTTTTATTTTTGTTTTCCACATGGTTAATCAAGTATCCCAGACCAGTCAGTGATCTCCAGTGCTACCATTGCCAAATTTATTGTATATCAAACACCTGGTTCTGTATGAGGACTCCATATGGTATCATTGATGAGAACTTTGCCTCTCCCATAAACTCTTTCTTTATAAAGCAAAACATATTATTTTGTGAAGATGTGCTTTATTTTCTGAAAAAAAAATTTAGATTAATTTTATGGGGGAGGGGAACCATCAGTTTAATTTTATGCCTTTTCTCTTTTGCTGCCTTGAGTTGGTTATAAGGACGTAGTCTTTCCAGTGTCTGAGCTTCATGATGAGACACTTGACTTATGTTGAAGGAGAAAAGACATCCAGGTTTCAAACATATATTCAAGGAAGGAAAAGTGAATAGATAAGCCCTCACATACCAAAGGGCAATGCCAGAAAGGAAGGAGCTTTTTTATGGTGCCTCTGATCAGGAATAGGGGTTGTCATTGTTGAACTCACCATATAGATCACACCCTTATGCTTGACTATATTACCGGAAAGAATCTTTATAAATATCTAGACAGAGTGATGATAAATTATCCTTTTTTTTTTTCTTCTGCTACTAGTTTAAAAACCTACTAAACCCACTTTTTAAGTCCCTGAACATTCACCACCTGGCTAAGTGCTTTCACACTATTTACATGTAGGACATTTAGAGTTTTTTAATTTTTTTTTCCCCTTTGTGCTGGTATCTTTCTTTGTTCCTTTGTGTGTTTAAAGTGAAAAATACTTTCATCTTTTCCATGTCTCAGACCATAAAAACAGTCGACTAGATCATGCTATTTTTTTGAATTCGACATGAAATCTTAAGGTGTTGCTAAAGAATTATTTTAAACCCTTCTCTCTCATTAAACAGTAGAATATTGAGATGCTTATGTAAACCATTTTTTTTTACTTCAAAAATTCCCTATTTAGTGAACTGAAATACAAGAAAAAAGTAATTAACAGCTTATGTCATCATTTTCTGTAGCACTATTGAGAATATTGTGGTAACATGTTTATCATGTTACCTGGAAATGAAACAAGAGGGTTAACTTACAGAAGATCTATTCTTTTTTTTTTTTCCTTCCTCTTTCTCTTTCATTTTCTTTTGTTTTCTCTCTTAAATCTTTGTAAGTTAATAGCCTTACCCTGAAATCTTGAGAATGTTTTATCTTGAGCTCCATATCTACTCTATTGATTTAATGACTCCTTCAGTGGAATTTCTCCTTGTGTGTGGAATAAATTTCCCCTAAATGCTGTGGGCTTTGCACTGAAGGAGGCTGTGCACTAGACTGATCAACACCAGACAGTCAGGATTCTTATTCAAAAAAATCTTCTCAGAATGGTGCTGAGCAAGTCATGAAAGTGTCTCATGGTCGATCAAGGAGAGACTCAGGGGGATGATTGAGAAAGTGTGCTGCTGTCTGAGTCTGTCCTTGCCATCATTCTGAAATGGGGGTGTTTGCATTAGTATAACTGCTGCTCCGAGGGGGGAAAAAGGTTTATAGAGAATCTTTAAATCATTCTAGGGTAGGAAGGAATTATAAGGTCAACTTTCCCTCCACCTGCCAATGCAGTAATTTTTTTTTTTGTAGCTTCAAAGCATATTTAAGAAGAGTTCTTTTTTTTTTTAAAGATTTTTAAAACTTTAAAAAAGTCTTTTAAAAAGATATGAGAAGGCCCCCCCTTTTTAATAACTACAGTAGAACTTGTCCATAGAGATAATGATACTGAAAAGGAAAAAAGTATGAATTTTAATAGACTGGAGCATAAGCTATTAAGAAAGTAATTTTTTCTTGCAAACCATTGTGCATGTAGTCCTCTAAGTTCTTCAAGCCCCAAGTGGGTGACCTTCTTCCTGTGCTCACTAGCAAGCCAGTCAGTGTGGTTCTAGTTAGAATCCCATAAATCTGCAATATAATTAATTGCATATCCTTTCAAGCTAGCAGTGAAAGGAGTAACACTGGCCAGGATTTTGATGTTTTGCCATATTCTGGAATAAACCTGATGGTATACGACACTGCTGAAAACATTAATTTAGAGGGTGGCTGGAAATTGCTGAAAATATTGAAGTACAGCTAGTGAACCCAAACATTCTCCTTTTTTTCTACCCCTAGATCAGAGAAGTCCATGTAGTTAAAACTTCACTCCTAATATAATTCTCTATTTCAAGTATATATGCATGAAACCGTATTTTTTTGTTTAGCAAGCTCAACACTGCTTCTTATAATGTCAGTCTGTAAATCATAAGTGTGAGGGAATTGGATCATTGTGCTCCATAAGAAGCATATTTCACAAGAGTCCGTTTATTTTATTTGACTTTTATCTAGCCCTTGCCGGCAATATCGTGGATTTTGTTTGATGCATTTTGCATAAGGGTTCTATTTGGTCCATAATGGTTTGTGTAATGAACTATTTGTTCTCTTCTAGATGACATCCAGTTGCTTAAAACCCATAATGAGATGTCAGGTGTATTGCACTGATTGACACTGATGGATGAGCTTGTTGAAATACTGCAGGGTTTCCTGTAGGGGCAAAGAGGAAAATTGCTGTTTAGAGCTTTGCGTCTCCTAAGCATTGAAACTGTAATCACATAAACAGAACCACTTCTGCAGGTCCAAGGTGTCATCGTGAATTTTCTGGCTAATCCATCCATTCATCTCAATGGTCCAGAACTTGCGCTTCATGTCACTCTTTGCCTTTGTTCTGCACTTTGATCTTTCAAAACGTCTGTCAGAAGAAAAGTGTTTATATTGAATTATGTGTGGAGAGGGATAGGGTGCATACTTCAGAAGCTTGGCATGAAATTTGCTAAACAAACCTTGCCAGTTGCTCGGCGGCAATAATCGAGGTATGGATTTCAGTTTAACAATACGTAGATACACATGTTCCCCTTCAAAAACGACTTTAATGTGGATATGTTGGTGCAGTAGATTTTTATTTATTTATCCTGTAGAATGCATCTAGTACCTTTATTATTAACTGCTAAAATTCATGTTGAGAAGATGCATATTTTAATGAAATTTTCCCCCTAAAATTCTGATTAAAGGAGTTAAATGAATGCTTGGGATAAAGTATCATTTTTGTATATATACAATTTCATTGACTATTTTAGTATAAGATAGTAAATGTGTTTTAATATCTGTTACGTCTATTGTAATACTTGTGTGAGAATATACTACTAGGAATTCTATAACAAACCCAAATAAAATTAGGAACTAATTACACTGAAAGTACTATACAGGCACAAAAGCAGGAAAAAAGTGGGTAAATTACTAATTGTTGTATTCTGTCACAGGCTACCTTCCTCTCCTTTCTCATATCTTTTTAAATAATTATGGGATGAAGGTCTTTTTTTTTCCTTCTTGGAGAACCCCAAATAATTTAAGGGACTCTGACTCGATTTCCCCTGATATGGTGCTAAGGTCAAGAAAATACATACTGCTTCCATTTCTCACACTAACTCACCTGGTGGTGACCCAAACCAGAATTCAGAGATCTTTTGACATTAGTCGTATGTCTTTGCTTAATCCAGATACTGAAATACCTCTGTATTTGCTGTTCTGAGATTCTTGAGGTAGGGGCAGATCTTATGCCTACTCTGGGACCCTTTTGAATTGGAACTGAACCGTAGTCTCCAAAGACACTGATGATCTTATATTAATTATTTTCTCATTACAAATGAGGCACTCATGGAATCTGAATGAGCTCAGACGGCCCAGTAAGGTAGCTCTCACCTAACAAATTCTGATTTAGTTCTCAGTGAGGCCCAGGCATCAGTATTTCTGAACGTTTTTCTGCTGATTCCAAAAAGCAGGCAGATTTGAGAACCAATGTGGGCTAGGGAGATCGGGCACAGTGGTTACACCTGTGGGAATATCAGTGTCCAGATAGAACAAATTACATGGACACAGTGAGGTATCTAGAGTGCTGGCCTGCCCTGCTGGTCTTCAGAGGGCTTTTTAATCCTGTGAACAAGTGCAGGTGTGGCTGAACCGGCAGCAGAGCACCCATGAGGCACGAGTATCCTGATTGCCAGGTCTGGATTTTCCTGTAGCTAAAGATCACGTCAGAAGTTAAAAGTTTTGATCCCTTAAAGGTTTTGACTTGCTTAGTATAGGCACCCCTTCCCACTCTAAGCATCATTCTTGAAAGGTTGAGAACATTTTTAGTGAAGATAAGGGGCACAAAGCTGTAATGATTTCTGGCACAGTTTTAATCACGAGAGACCTGGGCTCAGACCAGACCTTGTCTAGTCCATGATCTCTTAGGGCCCATAGAAGACGCTTTCTTGACCAGCCGAATAGCTTCTGCCAGATTTGGTTGCGTTGAATGGCATCGGTGATCATGTTAGTGATGCTATGATAGGAACTATGTATTATAGATTATAAGAGGGATAAGTCATTTTTTACAAGCACCAGGGTTCAGAGCAATTAACTGATTTCTTTGCCCAAAACAGTGGATTTTAACTAGAAATTTCATGTCTAATCATCATTTGCTTAATTTTGGTTCAAAATGTAAATGAATTGGAGCCAAAAGACTTGGGTTTTTAATCTGCAGTTGTAGTACTTTCTAGCTGAGCTCTAATGAGCATTTTGCTTTTGTAGTGTAGTAAGCAAAGGCGAGTGTTTATTTAAAGTTATCACTTATGCAGAGTTTGTCTTGTTTCAGGAAAATTTTAGTGAGAGCCTCCAATATATTTTTTCTAACATGAGAAATATAAAAGGATCATTTAAATATGTCCCTGGGTCTCAGTTTACTCATCTCTAAAATGGGACTAATCACACCACCTACTTAAAGGGATCATAAGGATACATAAATATTCAGGCTTGGAGGGTCTTTACAATGATATGAACACCTATTCTGTTGAATTATATATCCAAATAATTCAGCAATTCTGATGGACTTTCTTTTATTTGAAAATTGAAGACATTTTTCTACTTAAATGGGATTTCATAGTAGGTTAGAGATTCCTTGCCAGGAAATGAGGTATAAGTGCCACATTTGCAACGCTACTTCTCTTGATATCCAGGTGAAACTGAAGGAGCTCTGAAAGAAACACATGAAAACCTGAACTCCTGAGATAACTTCTTTATTAATCACTGACATTTTAAAACTTTGCCTTGAAATTTCATTTGTTTTGGAAAAAAATTCACAATGTGTTTTTTCTGGCATTTAAGACGTGCTAACTTTTAAAGAGAAATAGTAAACTTATACTTGTGAACCTCAGAATTCTTTTTTTGTCATTGATACTTGATATTTTTAGAAATATGAAAAGCACTTCATAATTGGATACTTAACCTGAGTATTTCTAAAAAATATGGCAGGTATTTGTTGATTAGTAATATAAAATTGTTAGAACACAAAAATTATTAAAATTAAGTGGAAATAAAATGTGACTAGTTCTCTGTTAAATGTGTTTCTTCTAATCTGAATGAATGTTTATTCAATAAACTATTTTCTCTCTCTGTATTTTATATATAGTAATAATATATAATTAATAATTCATTAATAGATAACATCTCTATATTATATAAGTATATCTAAATATACAATATTTTTATCTTTATAATATATTTATATATATGTTATAAATGTGTTTATATATTTGTCATATACATTTATTTATATAAATTGAAAATAGAATTTATTTTATATAAACAAATTTAGATGTTTATTTGTAACATAATTATATATTTACTTATATTATACTCCAAATCTCTTTCTGTATTTCTTGGCCCTTTAGCATATGTAGTAGGAGACAGCAGTGTTGCAAGGAAAGAGGATGGGCATTGAAGTTAGACAGTTAGGCTTACTTAGTTTTCAGCTTTCATTTTCCAGTTATTAGCTATGTAGCTTTGGATAGGTTCACTTAACCTCACAGAGGTTTATTTTCCTCTTCTGTAAAATGAGTATGATAACATTGACTTTGTAACATTGTTCGCAAGAATGAAGTGGATTGTTTATATAATGGGCTTGCTGTGTAGCAGGCTATCCATAAGTTGTTCCTCCCCTTTCTGTTTAGCCAGGCCCCCGCACAGGTGGTGCAGGTGGGACCCTGCCCTGGCACCTACTGAGGGACAAGAGATGCTTTAATCCCATCTGCCCTCCTTTTCATCGGCCTCAAGCCCTGGTGTGGAACTGCGTTCACACTTCCCCAGGCTGGTGGAGGCTTGGGCCCCGAGAGCCGGGGATGTGAGAACCTAAGGTCTGTGACTGAATCCTGTCTGGTCCTAACCAGTTATATGACCCTAATTGTGCCACTTAACAACCGTCTCTCCATTCCCGCATATAGACAGAGGGCATTAGTATCTGTCCTCCAGTGCTAATACTGATGTCATTTTTTTGGAAGATGAAATAAAATAATGCCTGTGAAAAATAACTGTAAAAAGACTACATCATGCAAATGTCTCTGTAGCACAGTTTATTTTTAATGCAGAATAGGCAGGGTCATAAAAAATGCTTTGATTATTGACATTGAGAGGTAGTAATTGGTAAGGTGGGTGATTTTTTCAAGAAGAAACCAAAAGATCTTTGTGACTCCTGGCCCAGAGCTGCTGTGTGTGAAGAGCAAGCAGGGCTTGGGAATGAGCCCAAGGAGAAGACAGTCTGAGAAGTGAGGCTCTGCAGGGAGAGGTCGCTGTGCAAGGCAGCATTTAGAGCAGGATGCTGATGTTCCTGGGGCCAAATGACACTGTGCTCTGCTCAATCACAAATCATTCCAAAATAAATTCAGTCTGGAAGTAGAATTACAGTTTCTCTTCTATATGTGATTTGAAATGTATACATTTGTAATAATTCTGCATCTGGCACATAAATATTACTAAAAAATCATACTAAACTTGCTCTCATGCCATAACTTTGACCCACAGAATAAATGTGTACTTCCCTCCCGCATTACACCCAGAATGCCCTGATTCATCTTCTTTGCTGTATTGCATACTCTGCCACCCCGAACTGATATATATTTCCACTTTTACTGCTGAATTATTAAATGAATTATTATACATTTCTTTTGCTGTGGGATCCCGGAAATCATGAGATAATTCTGGCATCATATTGACTCTAGCTTCTGGCTTTTAACTGTGATGTTAATGTAATGTTCCTTTCCCTTTGCTTGATTTAAGAAAGAGCTACCAGAGATGCTGAGGCTAAGATCCAGTCAATTGCCTGGAAATTTAGGATGGGCCCACATTTTTGCTCATCTCTGACCTAGAATTTCTATTTTACAGTCACTCTAATTCATCAATAATGTTTTCCTTCTTAAAAAAAAAAACAAACTTCTGTGGTGCCTGGGTGGCTCAGTGGGTTAAGCCTCTGCCTTTGGCTCAGGTCATGATCTCAGCATCCTGGGATTGAGCCCTGCATTGGGCTCTCTGCTAAGTGGGGAGCCTGCTTCCCCCTTCTCTCTCTGCCTGCCTCTTTGCCTACTTGTGATCTCTCTTTCTCTCTGTCAAATAAATAAATAAAATCTTAAAACAAAACAAAACAGAAAAAACTTATATCTGGGGGTGCCTGGGTGGCTTAGATGGTTAAGTGTCTGCCTTTGGCTCAGGTCATGATCCCAGGGACGTGGGATTGAGCCCCATGTTGGGCCCCCAGCTCAGCAGGGAATCTGCTTCTCCCTCTCCCTCTGCCCCACCCTCTACTTGTGCTCTCTCTACCTCTCTCGCTCTCAAATAAACAAAATTTTAAAAATTGATATCCAGATTTTGTAGAGGTTTCCTTTTAAAATGAGCATTAGTTCATGTTGTAGGTCTTTTACTAGTCAGTAATATTTATTAATTATATTCTTTATTTCTTAGGAAAATTTCCTGCACTTTTTTTTCTTTTAAGAATGAAAAATATATGCAGTGTCCACATATGTATGATACTTGCTTTGGTTGAAGTTTAAGAGTAATAAGGAATAATTTCAGAGTAAGTCCTAAATCCTCTTATCTGAGTGAATGTGGTGAAGGTGTCTCGTATGTTTTGAAATATAAATATCAGCCTCCACAGTTCAGCATATTTTATTCTTTCAGTAAATCATGCAGGCTACAGATACATATTGAGCAGCTATTCTGATCAATCTTTCGTGCTTCATCCTCTAGGGATAATAATGTAATAATGACTCATTGTTAAGGATGTCATTATATTTAAGCATTTTTAAATCTATTATTCTTATAAAGATAAGGGTTTTGCTTTTTATTATTTCACCTTTTGTTCTTAAGATTTGAAGTAGAAACTTGGTCCTTTGAATAGACGAGGGAACATGGAAGAGGTTCAATTTTACATGTTGAAAAATACTTAACTTTCATTCCGGAAAACCTAAAGGAGGGCTCAGATATCTCAGTAGGTGGAATAAAACTAGTAAATCTGGAGACTTGAAGAAACAGAGGGACTTATTAGCTAAATTAGGTGCCACTCTTTGTCTAGTGAGCTCGTGCTGATTGTACTCAGGGACCAGCAAATATGACTGGGTGACTTGGTGCAGATTTAGGAAAATACAAAAAGATATTAAAGTAACTAGGAGGTCAAAAGTTAAAGGAGTTTCAATTGTATGAATATTTGAGCAAATGTCAATGTAATTTTTAGCATAAACACAAATGTCACAGTTAAATTTCTGAAAGAATAAATCATTTAGTGTGTATATGGATACATATGTATATGTTGATGTGTGTATATTATATATGTGTGTGTCTATATATAATACTACATTTACCAAACTTTTTTTTTTTAACATTTTTATTTATTTGAGAGACAGAGAGAGAGCACGAGAGGGGAGAAGCAGACTCCCTGTGGAGCTGGGAGCCTGAAGCAGGACTTGATCCTGAGACTCCGGGATCATGACCTGAGCCGAAGGCAGTTGCTTAACCAACTGAGCCACCCAGGCGCCCGACCAAACTGTTTTTCATATGTGTTTAGAAAATATATTTATTTTATTTTTTCATTGCTGATCATATTACAGTATACTGTTTTTGTAATAAGGCCAGATAAAAATAACTAAGTGTGGATTAAATTCACATTAAGAATAATTAAGGAAAAAAGATCCTAACCACAGATAGTTAAATTTTAGTAATCTAATCTTTTTTCCTGTGGATGTTTACCTGAGTAAAGTACATTTTATATATATCCATATCTAACATACATATATATTTATTTATGCATATGTGTTTATATGCATATAAATATGTTTATGTCTATGCATAGTCTCTATTTTGGAGTAAACATATGAATTTTATAAAAGCAGAGCTCATACCAAAACAAAACAAAATGGCTTTATTTCAATATGTCTGAGCACTTGAAGGGATAAAGCAGATAGCAAAGGGAACTTGTTTTTATTAAATGACATCTGTATTGTTTTTAGTAGAACTAAATATGGAAAGCCTTCTCTTAATTCAATTTTATCTAAAACTGTAATTGGTTATTTGATCTACGGACACATCAGTTTTACTCAAACACCAAAATAAAACTGACGCTTACTTTTTGAAAGATTTAATCTAAAAATTATTATTCTTGCTACACATAGGGATCTATGTTTTTAGTTGAGGTACAGTTACTGAAATTTATAACTTCATAACTCATAAATGATTTCTCGCTTTAGCAATGGGATCCTTCTTTTTTTTTTTAAATCAACACTCAAAAATTTGGTTCTCTGATTAATAGAAGATGCACTGATTAATAGAAGATGCACTTAAGATAATGAATCTAACAGCTACATTATTTTTAGTATGTTACTAGTAAGCTTATATTGATTCTTTGATAAGTATATATTGAAATTATAACTTTATTATCTTACATTAGTGGCTGCCATTTGGTTTCTAACATTTCTTTCAGTAGAGCAAACATTTAAGTTTGCTAGTGTAGCAAAAAGTCCCCAAATTCATGTATACTGGAGAAGCAAGTTTTTGCTTTGTTTCACAATAGGAAACTTACTTAGTTTGTGAGCATCTTCTTAGGGAAATTCATACTAGTTTTCATGGATCCTTCTGTTCTGTATCAGAAATTAAACTGAGGTAGGGCATCGGGTAGTCCACCAATTATGTTCTATTCAACAAAGACACAAAAAATCTTAACTTCACAATCAGTTTTTAAAATTTAAGATTAAGTATGCCTCTCTTTTCTGTCTTCGTTTCAAAACCTGTCACAAGGTTTCTGAATTTTTTTCAATATTTATTTTTCTGTTTCACTGGGAGGATTGTTGTCTCTATTGTGTGGTTGTTTCTCTGGGGCTCACAGTGCATTCTTGGAAATAATTACGTTGTCTCTGTTTCCTGACTCTCACCAATGGTTTGAACCATAGCTTATATACTTTAAAGTATATAAAATCAGCTTATTTTTGTATACTTTAAAGACATCCACAGTGAAACCACAATTGTGACATTTTATAAACTGAAAACAAAAGAATGGCAAATTAAATTACATTGTTGGCAGTTTGGAAATTCAGAGTACCAAGGAAATGACTAAGACATTAGCTGTTATAAGTTTATCTTGTTATAAGTTTATCTTGCTACAGATCTGAGGGGTCTCCATTCCTTACAGACTCTGCAGAATTCCTAATGGATTGGTTCATACTACTTGGAATACCCTTGGACTTACATGTGTAGGACTAAAAAAGTCATCGAAAACTAGGATGATGTCCCTCATGCTTTTCCCCACCTGGAGTAAAATGAGTAAAATAAGTCATTTTTAATCTTGCTCTAAAACCAGTTGAGTTCCTGAAATAAAGTCTTTAATCCTTAAGTGAAATGAGAAATTAAATTATTCCAGTTAGAAATGCCTGGCTGGTTCAGCTGGAGGAGCATGTACTTATTGATACTGGGTTTGTGAGTTCAAGCCCCACACTGGGTGTAAGGATTACTTAAATAAATAAACTTTAAAATTAATCAATCAGTACATAAATAAATTATGCCAGTTAATAAAGATGCATCACAGTTCCACTTTTCAAGACAAAGAAACTCTCTCATATTAGGCTTAAAGATAGCCTCTTTTCAAAAGGTTTAAAACAAAAATGACACAGTATGTTTTCGTTTTTTAATGATTTATTTATTTTAGAGAAAGAGAGAGGGACCTGGGGGACGGGGCAGATGAATAGGGAGAGAGAGTCCCAAGCCCACTCCTCGCTGAGTGTGGAGCCCAAATGGGGCTCAGTCCCATAACCTGGAGGTCACGACCTGAGCTGAAACCAAGAGTCGAGTGTAGGACAGACTGTACCACCCAGGTACCCATGACACAGCATATGTTTAAAACCAAATAATGATGGGTTACAATGTATCAGTTAAGCAAAAATACGTAAATTGCTCTAACAACTCATAGACTATAAGTCAGAAAAGCATTAAATGAGAAAAATCAGCTTATTTTATATACTTTAAAGATACATCCACAGTGAAACCACAATTGTGACATTTTATATACTGAAAAGAGTGGCAAATTAAATTGCATTGATTAAATTGCATTGTTGGCAGTTTGGAAATTCAGAGTACCAAGGAAAAGACCAAGACATTAGCTCTTATAAGTTTACCTTGTTTTAAGTTCAACCTCGCTAGGGGTCCATGATTAAATAGAAGAGAGTTGTCTGAACAGAGAAGAAGGATGCAGCCAATGACTATGGGGCTTTTCCTTTGCCTGTGGGCTCTCCTGGCACAGATCTGATCCTCACAGAGTAGAAAGGAAGGCTGAAGTCTTGTTCTGATCCTCACAGAGTAGAAAGGAAGGCTGAAGTCTTGTTCTGTTGGAATCTGTTTACACATGGGTTTTCATTGCCATTCCAGAAGAACTCACACTAAGAATCTATAGGCTGCTTCTTCTGCTCCCCCTCCCCCTCCCCATCCTCCTCCCCCTCCCCCTTCTTCTTTCTTCTTCTTCAAGATTTCACCCATTTACTTGACAGACAGAAATCACAAGTAGGCAGAGAGAGAGAGAGAGAGAGAGAGAGAAGCAGGCTCCCCGCTGAGCAGAGAGCTGGATGCGGGGCTCGATCCCAGGACCCTGGGATCATGACCTGAGCCGAAGGCAGAGTCTTTAACCCACTGAGCCACCCAGGCGCCCCTCTATAGGCTTCTTTAATGGGGACTTTATTTGGTTCTTTTTTGAACAAATGCACTATTTGCAAAAGTGATCCTCATCTGGAGAGAAAGAGTGCTCAATATCCTGGGGTCCCCCAAATATCGTTACTTCCAGCTCTGTGGTTCTATAAAGCTGTTTCTTCATATTTATAAAGTAAAGCTTTTGAAAACGAGGATTAACAATGATGGAAACCCAGTTATTCTGGGTCTTTGACAAATGGCTTGGAGGAATTAATGTGGTTGAAAAAATATTTCAAACTGGAAAGAGCACAGTGTACATTGTCTTCACACAAAGTAATGAAGTAGAAATTAATAATGAAGCTTTAAATTAAAAAATGCTGGAGACAACAGAAGAAAACCACCTTTCTAAATTTTTGGCTCAAAAAGGCAATCAAAATAAAATAGTAGCAGAGATGAGATCAAATGTCAAAATGTATGGGATAGGATAAAATGAAAATTAATAGGCAAATTTCAGACCTATGTTTTGTTACCAAGGAAGAGTGAAAATAAACTACTCAATTTAAAAATTTAAGTATATAATGCTATGAAAAGAGTATGAAGGAAATAATTTTCAAAACAAAATATTGATTAGAAATTAATTTAATAGAGCAGACAAACTGAAGAGTAAATTTTAGGATAAAAAAATAACACCCTGATATTATGGGTCCTATTTCAGGATTTGGCAGCATGTTTAATACTAGAAAATATTTTAATGTTTTACATGTTTTTGTTTGATTGTTTCATGTTTTTTTTGCCTCAGGTATATGCAGTCTTGGATAGTTCATGAAAAAATTTAATGCCTTTTTACTAAAAGGCATTAAATACAAAGTTGTTTTTATGCAAGTTTTATATACAAACTTGTGGCTCTCTGAAGTTAAATACAGACTTGGTTAAAAACACCAAAAAAGTGGTGTTTTTCTGGAAAGTGTAATATCAGCATCTTAAGGTGGTCTGAACACCCCCTTCCCCCCAAAATTATTTTCATTGAAATAGTAAATCACCTTGGTAGATCAAAGGAAAAAAACTCCATGGTAATCTTCTTTTAAGAAATCTCCCAAATGGAGTTCATATCCATTCTTTATTTCAAAACGAACAAACAAGAATGAAGAAGAAAGAAAGAGAAAGAAAGAAAGGATGAAAGAAAGAAAGAAAGAAAAAGAAAGGAGAAAAGAAACAATTTAGTAATAGCAAAATGCTTTCTTAAGCACTAACAAGTAACAAGTTATTCCCAACTCAATTTTTAAGCATCAGTCCTATGTAATAGTGAACTACCATGGACATTCTCAGTAAAGAACAAGAAAAAATTTCTAACCCCATGTTCTAGCCAATGTACTAAGTTAGAACCATAATTTTGAGATATAACTGTTAGAAATATGAAGAGGGCAGTCCCATTATTTGGGGGGACTATTTCATTTCAAGCAACAGTCATTCACCAAATATTTATTGGACATTTATCTTTGGCAAACACTGCTCTAGGCACTGGAGGTCAATCTGTGTATATGGAGTATATTACTTAAAGTGATAAATCGGTGATGATAACAAAGGAGATTTTATTTTATTGTTTTTAAAGTAGGCTCCCTGCCCCGTGTGGAGCCCAATGTGGGGCTTGAACTCACCACCTTGAGATCAACACCTGTGCTGAGATCACGAGTCAGATGCTTAACCTACTGAACCACCCAAGGCATCCCCCCCACCTTTTTTTTTTTAAAGGAAATGAAATTTTAAACAGCGCTCTTGTATATTCAGATATGTCATTGCCTACATAGAAAGTCAGTGTATCAGCAGAAAAATTATTAGAAATACCATGGTAATCAGTAAGTTAGGAGGATATAAAATACATATAACAATTTTAGAATAATCGTATCAATTATGTAATGGACAAATATCTCCATTCACAATAGCAATAAATAATATAAAAAGTATAGGAAAAACCTAACAAGACAGTGCTGTACAAATAATGCAAAACCTGGATATGAGTGTGCATACATATGTATATGTGTAGCATGTATGAATATACATATATTAACATGTACTTTTCTAATTGAGATAATGCATGACAAAATGGAGCAACTTAAGTTTCTGGCTAGAAAGACTCATCGTTGTACAGATGTCATTTATCTTCATGTTTTTTATAAATATACTATTACTATAATCCTAATGAAATTCTCTGGGACACTTGTAAAGAAAATAACATTCATCTGGAATAATAAACTTTAAAGAACCGCCATAAATAATTTGATTAAGATAAGAAGGGAAATAAAAGGGCACCTGGGCTACAAGATGTCAGAATATATCATGAAGCTGCAACAGAGCTGAGCTGAAAAACACAGCCCAATTTACTAGTGCAGGGATGGCATATTTGTGGCACAGCTATTGTCTCCTCCCATCTTCCTTGCCATGGCAGACAGCCATTGCTACGTGACCTGGGCACCTTTCCCTGCTGGGCCCGGACATGAGCTCAGAATACACTAGACAGGCACTATTAGGCTTTCAGAGTAGCCACATGGGTTAAAACATTTTGGCACCCTATTCAGGTATAGGATAAAAGAGGCATTTAAATTAGTAAAGAAAGGAAAGATTATTTCGGAAATGATTCTGGAAAAAACTGGCGAACTCTTTGGAAAAAAATAGAGTTAGTTTTTTACTTCACATTATATACTAAAATAAATTCCAGATGGATCAAAAGATTGAATGTAAAAAAAGAAAGCAGGAAAGAGCTTGAAGATAATGTAGATATTTATCCTACATCAAAGCAAAGAAGGTCTTTTTAGCATGAAAGTGAAGGAAGAAATCTTATAATAAAAGGACAAATAGGTGACATTATTGCAAACTTTCACTTCTCTAAATCTTAGAAGTACTAGTTACAGAACATATTGGATATGTTTTACAATATTGTTGTAAAATACTATTTGAAAATATGTGTATATTCACACATATACATACTAAAAACTGAAACATATAAAACTGTTTATAGCCATTCATTTAAGATAGGGAGATTATGGATAATTTTTTAAAAAATTTTCTGCAATAAACATGTTTTCTAAAAAGGAATATGTATTTGGGAAGGGAAATGTAGGAAACAAATTTTTTTAAAAAACCCAATATTTGATACTTTTTACCTACATAATTTCTGAATTCTGAACAGTCTCTTGAAATATGTAATAATATTCCAGTTTTAAACATTGGGGACCTGAGGCTCAGTGAGATTAAAGAAATGTCCCACAATAAATCTATAGGGGTGGCAGAGCTAGGATCCCAAGTGTGTGTTTGGGAGATTCTGTAGGGTAACCAGTATCAGTTATGGGTCTCTTTACTGCTTGATGTCAGAACTGAGGAGAAAGAAAGATAAAGGATAAGTTTAAACTCAGGACTGATCTTTCCATAGCAGAAGGGGGCTTATTTTTCTGTTCCTGTCTCTAATTCCTTCCATGTATCTCCCATTGACTCCTTCAAGGGGATTGTAAGATAAATGCATTTCTCCTCATAGGTGATGTTAGGCTTTTTTTTTTTTTTTTAAAGATTTTATTTATTTATTTGTTAGAGAGAGGGAGAGAGCAAGCACAGGCAGACAGAGTGGCAAGCAGAGGCAGAGGGAGAAGCAGGCTTCCTGCCAAGCAAGGAGCCCGATGTGGGACTCAATCCCAGGATGCTGGGATCATGACCTGAGCCGAAGGCAGCTGCTTAACCAACTGAGCCCCCCAGGCGTCCCAATGTTAGGCTTTTTGAGACAAAACATCAGGGTTGGATAAAAAGTGAGCTCTTTTTGTTCTTATTTCCCACTTGCAAATTTGAGTCTGTGCTTGAAGGTAGTTCTTTGATCCTTCTTTTTTTCGGCCCACCAACTTATACATTTTTTGTTTGAGTTCTTCTAGGTACAAGGAGTGTTAATTTCAAAACAGAAAAGGTTTATTTCCTTATTACAGACATTCTGGAGACTTTAATTCTATGTATTATAGGCCTCTTGCTACAAAAAGAGGCTAAGTGATAGAATCAAATATGTGCATTATAGCTCCAGGTAAGAAATAAGCACTCTCAAATGCAGAAGTATTTTGAGACTGTTAATTATACTAGATAGGTGTACATTCAGTGAAGTTTTCTTCTCTCTGCATGTACACTTCTCAGAGCCCATTGTTTCCCTTTTAGATAATGGCACCATAAGAAATGAATACATTTATGCTAGTATGCTAGTGAATGCAGCCAGCTTATAGTTTGGGTCTAGGGTGTGTTAGTATACTAAAGTAAACTTGGGTGTATTTTGAAATATATTTTGTGTATATCACCATTGATATGTTTATTGCTCTCTGGCCTGAGTTTGGAGACTTTTCTCTGCTTCTTTTCAGAGGGGAGTAGTTATTTGAAAACCTCTCACTAACTAGAAATTTCAAATTGACTAAGGAGTATAGTTATATTTGAGATACTGTTCCCCTAGAACTATTTCCTGATCACAGTTTTCTTCTAAGTTGGTTTTAGAGAATACCTTCTAAACAGCATGCTTGTGAATGTCACAGCCTCCCAACCTGCACAAACAAACCCAGGGTACTGAAGACTCTGAGTCTTTTATTTTTAAGCACCCTTTAGAACATTGCAGCCATTGTAGATATCCTCAAAGAACTGGTGGAAAGATTCCTACCATAGGGCCTTTCACTAAGCGCCTTCCCTTTTTCCGAACTTTTAGTAGCTTCCCCATTGCTTGTCAAAAGAAGTCACAGGTCATATAGCCCAAGGCTACATTTCAAGCCACTTTTATTATTTAGTGTATCCTTTGTTCCAACAAGATTATGCCATTAAATATTCAGTTGATGATACCTACTCATTTTCTGTTTCTTTCGGTCATCATGATTTCGATTTCCTGGTTTATCTTCCTTGTGCGTATCTCTGGTAATATCCTATTTGCCTGAATGGCCCAGCTTAACTCATCAATGAATCTTTCCCCTATCACTGACTGTGAACTCCTAGAGATCTCTTGTTTGTACCTCTGACACCATACACTCATGTAGACTCCTACGTTCTTCTGCCAGCCCAGGTAAACCTTTGACAGCCTTGTTATATTCTCTGAGCACCTGTAGCTTCTGTCTGCAGTTCTCCCATGTCTGTCTGGCTGTCTGTCTGTCTTTCTTTTTTAAGGTAGGGGAAGAGGCAAAGGGAGAGGGAGAGAGGGTATCTTAAGCAGACTCCAGGCCCAACACAGAGCCCGTTACAGGGGTCGATCTCAGAACTCTGAGATCATGAAGTGAGCCAAAATCAAGTCAGACGCTTCACCGCCTGTGCCACCCAGGCGCCCCTCTTTCTCTTGTTCCCTGGAATTCCTCATTCCTCACCTCACTTGATTTCTATTTAACACTAACTGCAGTTTTTCGTCTGTAAATGGGATCTTATTGTCATTGAATCCCTTGGACTAGGAATCTCATTTTTTGATTTTTATTTTCAAATGGCCTCTAAATGTTTGGCTCTGTGCATGTAACATATCTTTCGAGGCCAGAAGAACCTTGAGACCATAACTTGAGACCCAGGTCACTCTCACCTTGAGCCTGCCCTGCTCTTGTCCTTATCTACTAGAGGAGAGAAACTAAACAGAATATCCCATTTAACATTGCATTGTCTAAGGTGGTTCCTCCGTCCCTTTTGTGGAGTCTGATTAGGGGAACCGAAGTGACCTATTATGATAAGTCACAGCAGGAAAAGAGAATGTTTAGTCTCTTCAACTTCAAGCAATTTGCTCCCATTCGTGTTCAGTCCCCAGAGTGAAGAAGATTCTAGATTGCCTTCTTTAGCTGAGTTCTGCTCGTGGAATTTAGTACTACTCTTTTGGGACACACCACATGGTCAAATCCATTCTCTGCTTTTGGCAGAGATCTCTCTCATGGGTCCTCTCCATTTAGCAATCTCACCCTGTTCTTCCCTTCCTCACCCCAATCCAGCAGTTGTCAGTCTTTTCATGTCTTTGCACCGCCTTATGTCTGGCCTTTTATGGAGATTATTAGTCTCTGATCTGTTTGTACTGATAGATAAGGAATGGTGACCCTCAGCTTCTGAGGATGGAAGATCTAAAGAAGAAGTGTGTATCTTCAGCTCAAAGAGTGTCTATATCTATCCTCGCTTCAGAAGATCTGTTTTTATAACCTTAACTTTTTCTGTGTTTGACGTGGGATGGATCTGTGACATGGGATGTCCTGTGACATCTTTTCTGCTCATAACTGTTCTTGCTCTACTCATGTTTGTATTTCCAGCTAGGACCTAGTAAAAAGTCTTGCACATAGAAGGTGCTCAGTTAAATGCTGAATTCATAATCCTGTCCATTTTTTTATAAAAAATCCCACTTCTTATTCTTTTCTGCTATTATAGAATCTTAGCACAATTAAAGCCGTTTTCTAAATTGCCTGTGTTGTATTTCTCAGTCAAAAGCTTGCAGAGAATATTTTAAACAGTTGTCGTGTGGGCTTTTCCTGAAATGCCATGTCACTCCAAAAGTGATACTCTGCTATTTTGACTACTTGTAGAAAATGAGGAAGGAGGTAGGCTGAACAGAGAGAAATTCCAACTGAAATAGTACTCCTAGCCAAGCCAATGGTGTAGGAACATTGCTTATCTTTAGACTTTTAGAAATAAGTAAAGCAGTGTGAATTTTAAAAAATCTTTCCTATCAGTGGCAAAAATAAATAGGATAATAATGGTAATTAGTATCAGGATAAATGATTGAACAAAAGCATCTCCTTCCTTGTCTATTTTAAATATTAATTCCAATAGCATGAGGTGTTTATATGCTATGTTAGGGACTATGTGTGTGTATGTGTAAAACAGGTTGTATCAACTCATTATTTGAAAAACACCTTCATGTTTTTTGTATGTTTTTAATTAGATTGTAGGGGCAAAAAAAAATTCCATTGCGGGGAGAAAGGAAGAGAAAACTTCTATTCACAATCAATTGCAGTAACTGAGTGATTTCTGTACTTTAAAGGATTCCCGAAATTTTATTTTTAAATTCTATAATATTATTTTAAGTTATACACAGGAGGTGTGTGGGGTTCATCTTGTCCAGGAGAAAAGACTTTATTTCATTTAACTACATAGGCATGTTTTACAGAACCAAGATAGATATTCTGACCAAAATCACCCTGGTGTGTGTATTTGTAGCACTAACAAAATCAAATGATGCTACTCCCCAAATCGTTCCCAGAATATTTTATTTATATTCTTAGTGGTGCCTGCCACAGTCCTCTGGAAAGCTCTCCCATCTTCACGATCTTTCATGAACAGTGAGGAAGAAGGTGCCCATTGTGGGGGTCATGTAGCTTTTGGAGCTCACTCCCCACAAGCCATGTTTGGAGCCCCGGTATTGTTTTGTACAGCTTCTGAGGAGAGAAGAGAAATGAAGGAAGACGGGTGTTTGACGACCAGCTTCAGAGTGCCTTATGGGAATTCTCATCTGATAGTTTAGGTCTTTTACAGTAGGCTCCTTGTTGCTTTAGCAGTTCCTTCAGAAATGTAGAGGGCTTCTGATACACTTCTTCCAGTTAGTTCAGTGATTTTCTAAACACAGTTCCTAACTCGGTCTTTTTCTTTCCTTCGGTCTCCTGTGCTGTGTTCTCCGTTCAGTGGTGGCCACCTTGAATCTATCCGGAACAAAGGCTGGGGCAAGTCATCAGGGTGGGTTTGCTGTAGACTTATTTCTGTCATGAAGTCTTTTTGCTCAATTGGGAATTTTTAATGGATGTTGTTGTGCAGCGTTGAACTTATATATATTATATGTATTATACATATGAACTTATATGTATTTTTGCTATTTGAGAATCAGATGCAGTCTGATTTTTTTGGCCTGCAAACTCTCGAGTTTCTAGACTCTCTACTCTCTTTCATTTTTGTTTCCAAACAAGTTAATTTTGCCTAAGCTCGTCTCTTTCTTGTTATACCTTGTACTAAGCAGGAAGGAATAAATAACCCCTGCTGATGTCTGGGTCTTCTGTGGACTGCTTCCCCTAGACCTGCAAGTTCACCCGGCACTTACTCTTTGAGTCATTGTAGGCTTGTGTTTTGCTAAACATTCTTCCAGTGGCACAGATCTCCAGCTTTCCAGCTGCTGTATATCTGGGTTTATTTTTGTTGTTGTTGTTTGTTTGTTTGTTTTATATCTGGGTTTTTTGATGCCTGATGCTGACCACTAAGCTAATATGAAAATTCGGGCCCTTTGTTATGGTCTCATTCTGTTTCAAGTTGTCAGTTCATTTGTCTGTTAAGCTAGGCTCAGCATGCTAACAGACCACACATCAGTGGAGTATCACAGTAAAGATTTATTTCTCACTTACATAAGAGTTCTTAACAATCTTTAGTCCATAAGAGTCCTCCTTAAAGGAGTTTAAATCAGCACAACAGCTTTCCTCTCTGAAGTCCCTCTCGGATCCATATGGGTGGTAGTTTCAGGATCTTCTGCATATGGCTTCCAGTGTTGCCCAGGCAGTCCAAGGGAGCCGCAAATGGGGGGAGGGGTGCTCCTGTTCATTCTGTAGTGGCCAGATCCAGACTGGCACAGGTCACTTCTGCTCACTCGCCATTGGATATGCTGTTATTTCATCTTACCACAAGGGGGGCCTGAGATGTGTAGGAGGAGAGAAGCTTTTAGTAATTATCTAGTGGTCTCTGCCTCAAGATGGGAAGCAGTTTATGTGGTCAAAGGTATGCATAAAAGAAAGGAAAAGGAGTACCTGAGAGGCGATTGGACTTGATGACTCCATGGTAAAGGACCAAAGGTGAGGAAGGAACTGTGAACTAATGTTAATATTGTGGGATATTCTGAAGATGGAACGATTCTGCTTTTTATGAGGGTAGCAAAGGAAGGAGGAGTTCAGTAAAAGTTGGTCTCCATGGTTGCACGATTTAAAGACTGTGTGACTTCCTGAGGATATAGTTTTAAAATTTATTCTGGCATTTTGTGAACATGAATAACATGTTCTCTACAGATATCAATTAGTGTTGTTGTTTTGAAAAAAAGAAGATATTTTTAGATCTCAGTTGTGCTTGCCCCTGGAGAAACAGAGACTACACACACACACACACACACACACACACACACACAGGCATACACGATTGAGAAGAGAGGCAGTGGGGAATGAGACAAGCATGAGAACCAAAAATTTGTTCAAACATTTGACCATGATTTCCTTGGCTTTTTTGGGAAAAAATAGAGCTACATTTGAAAGTAATTCCCCAAGGGGCACCTGGGTGGCTCAGTGGGTTAAAGCCTCTGCTTTCGGCTCAGGTCATGATCCCGGGTCCTGGGATCGAGCCCCGCATCAGGCTCTCTGCTCAGCAGGGAGCCTGCTTCCTCCTCTCTCTACCTGCCTCTCTGCCTACTTGTGATCTCTGTCTGTCAAATAAATAAAAATCTTTAAAAAAAAAAAAGAAGAAAGAAAGTAACTCCCCGATAATAGTGAGACAATGTTCATGTGGCTCTTGGTAGCTGACTGCTCCCAGGAATCTGCAGCTAGAACTGGAGAGGAGGTTTCTGAGCCAGCCTGAGGCTTCCTCAGAATTTGAGACAAGATCCTAGTAAGGTCAGCAAGTCCTGTCTCTCACAGGAACTAGTGGTTCATAGCAACTCTCAAGGTTTGCTTCTGTTCTCGATTGTTTGATTTTATTCTGGCTTCTTGCTTTTTCTGCCTGCCACCTCCTAGGTGAGCCACCGTGCATGTCATTTCTGAGTTCCTATAGTAGTTTTATAATGGCTGCTAATGTCTCTCCACTTCAGTGTATTCTGTACCCTGCTTTTTACTGCTCATAAAAACTGAAATTGCTTTACCTTTTCCATAGGATACATGTTAAGATCTTTCACCATTTGTGCCTAGACAAGGCCTGGCCTGGCAGCTAGAGATCTTCAGTTCTGGTTTCCGGTTCACCACGATCAGCTGAAGGCTCAGTTTCTCCAGCTTCTCAGCAGAACAATAACTGCTCCATTTTATTATTGACATTTTCTATGTTCTGCCTTATTATTGGCAGATAATGAAGTCATTTTGAGTTGGGGGGGTCTATGTTTCATGCTTTTAATTTGCTAGCAGACATGGCATTTCACTTTTCCCATTGGAGGGTCTCAACATAGCCTAAAAAAGAGTCAGAGAAGGGCTAAAAGAAACAACTGCACATCCTTTGCAGCTGTTTATTTGCTAGTTTGACATTCAGTCTACTAGAAGGCTCAAAAGGCAGGACAGGATGGGAAGGGGCTGAATGTAGGTTTGGACATGATTGGCAAGAAATTACTGAAAAATACCTAAAATTCTGCCAAGATTTATATGAAAAAGTATGGAGGCATATATAAATGTTATTAGGAATGGGAATGGGTCTAAAATAGGGGTTTTAAATAATAAGGAAATATGTAAAACTGTGTACTGTAATTTCTCAAAACTTAGATAAAATGAATGTTTTCGAAAAGAAAAACAAATTGACTCAAGATGAGAGAAAACATGAGAGTCAGCAAGAGAAAAAAATTAACTCAGGCCAACATGCGTAGTGAATTAAACTAGTAAAGTTTGTAAGACCTATCTTGTCAAATAGATAAAATATTAAATTGGTTAAAACTGGAATTAGGAGGAAAGAAATTTTGGAGGAGAGATCTTTTGGCCTGAACCAATCAGGGCCATTTCCCTAAGATGGATTTGGCCTGGAGAGTGAAGAGAAGGGGCAGCCAAAGTGATTAGAAGCAGATAGGGTGAAATATTAATCTGTTTTAAATCAGGCATGCTTCTCATTAATTTTGTTTCTTTTCTGGATATTTGAAATGTTTCTAGGTTTAAAATTAAAATTTTTAAAGTCAAACTTTAATGAGAAAATGCTACCCTTTGCAACAACATGGATGGATCTCAAAGGCACTATGCTGAGTGAACCGAGTCCTAGGAAGAGAAATACTGTATGATCTAACTAACTTATGTGTAGAAGCTAAACAGACAAACAGACTCATAGAAAAAGAGATCAGGGTTGTGTTTTCAGAGGTAGAGGGTGGAGGAGGGGGGATTAGAGAAAAGTCATCAAAGGGTACAAAATTCCACTTATGAGATAAATAAGTACTAGGATGTAATGATGACTCTAGCTAACACAACTGTGGGTAATACGTTGGTAAGCGTTAAGAGAGTAAATCCTGGGGCGCCTGGGTGGCTCAGTGGGTTAAAGCCTCTGCCTTCAGCTCAGGTCATGATCTCAGGGTCCTGGGATCGAGCCCCGCATCAGGCCTCTCTGCTCAGCGGAGAGCCTGCTTCCCTTCCTCTCTCTGCCTGCTTCTCTGCCTACTTGTGATCTCTCTCTGTCAAATAAATAAATAAAATCTTTAAAAAAAAAAAAAAGAGTAAATCCTATGAGTTCTCATCACAAGGAGAAATTTTTTTTTGCTTTTTTTCTTTGTTTTTATTGTATCTGTTTGAGAAGGTGGATGTTAGCTGAACCAATGGTGTGACCATTTTACAATATGTATTAAATCAAACCATTATGTTGCATGCCTTAAACTTATACAGTGAATTAGGTCAATTATTTCCCAATAACTCTAGAAAAAATGAAGTTTTTAAAACAATGGAAGAGGTGAGGACAAGATGAGGGAACAAGGAGCAGAAGACTTTATCTGGAGTAGACTTTTGTTTAGAAATACAGAAGAGTGAGCTAAAATTAAAGCTATGAATTTTAGGGTATTATGTGAGCCTCGCATTTCCCATTCCTGCTACTCTGACAGAGCTGCTTTTAATACTCTAGATGCTGAAAGCTTTGGAAATATATACATTTTTAAATGAAATCATTTTGGCCTTCCTTTCCTTGGTTATGGGAAATTGTTTCAGTGAAAATTTCCTACAGGCTGCTTAAAAGCAACGCATAGAACAATGGGCCTCGTGGCAAGTGAAACGCGTTTGGGGAAGTACTTAGAGTTTAATGTGAGTTATTTTTATTTCCATTCATAGACATGTCCCAGTGAAGTTCAAATTATCCCTTGGACAGTAGAAAGCAGTCTGTTAATTTAAAGCTAGACTTTTTTAGTTCCATAAAGCCAAATTTAGGATAGATTTCAAAAGCTAAATAAACAACAAGTCTACCTCCCCATTAGAAATGAGTGTCAGGTTTCTGTGTACTTGTCTTTAAATAATCCTCACTTCGCAGTTCCACAGGGACCTTCAGTATTTCGGAGGAAGCCATCCTTTACAATCATACCTTGTTTGTTAAAGGGACGCTTCAAGGAGGGGACCTATCCCAAGTTTATTTCTAAAATTCTGTAAGTGCCTTGTTGATTTTAACAAAGTGAAATGGAGGCTGGGAATGTTGTGCTTATCGAGAGAGAGATTGTGAAATGCTGGGAGCAGGCAGAGGCTGAAATCCTTGGAGATGCCGCTCGGTGTCCTCTTTCTGTAACGCCATCAAGTATTTTCTCAAAAAATTGTCAGAGGAAATGAATATCATACTTTATAGCAATGGTTCTGAATCTTGATTCTTAATCAGAAATCCCCTGTGGAGTTCTTTTAAAAATATGTATATAAGGGCCCTGTTTTGGAAATTCTGACTCAGGAGTTCAAGGGAATGGGACATGTATGTAAAGTTCCACAAATTATTCAGAAGCAAATTCCAGGATTGAATACTCTTAAACGAAACTCAGTTCCTTCGCTGGAAACTCACTGTGTAAGAACTGTACTTCGCAGGTTTCCAGCAGGCCGTGTGGTAACAGGGCTACTACTCAGGAGACAGTAAGGTGAAGAGTTAAGAGAGCTGCTGGATGTGTGAGTGTGTATAATTTCTTATATCAAAGAACATTTTACAAATCAATAAATAAGAGTTATTTATGGATTTATTAAATTGTTATGTATTTAAGTTTTAAAATTTCATTTACCATAATTAAACAAGGTAAGGCAGAAGCTTCACTGAGTTAAGTGTACAAATATTGGGACATTTAACAGTAATCTGATTAATATGATAGTCAATATGATTTACAGAAAATTTTCCATCAAAATGATAGTAATTTTATAATGTGGATTTATTTATTTATCTTCTTCAATTTTTTATTTAAATTCCAGGTACTTAACATAGATTGTAAAATTAATTTCAGGAGTGGAATATAGATTCATCAGTCACATAAAACACCCAGTGCTTGTCACCACAAGTGCCCTCCTAAATATCCATCATTCATTTAACCCACCCCTCCCCCACCCACCGCCCTTCCAACAACCATCAGTTTGCTCTCCATGTTAAGTGTCTGTTTTATGGTTTGCCTGTCTTTTTCCCGTTTTGTTTCTTAAATTCCACATATGAGTGAAATCATACGGTCTTTGTCTTTCTATGACTTATTTTACTAAGCATAATAGTTCCATCAGTGTCATTGGAAATGGCAAGATTTCATTCTTCTTTATGGCTGAGTAATACTCCATTATGTGTGGTATATACATACACACATATATATATACCACATCTTCTTTACGTATTCATCAGTTGATGGACACTTGAGCTCTTTCCATGATGTGGCTATTGTTGATAATGCTGCTGTAAATACTGGGGTGCGTGTGTCCCTTTGAATCAGTATTTTTGTATCCTTTGGGTAAATACCTAGTACCACAATTGCTGGGTCGTAGGGTAGCTCTATTTTTAGCTTTTTTTTTTTTTTAAGATTTTATTTTTATTTATTTGACAGACAGAGAGGTCACAAGTAGGCAGAGAGACAGGCAGAGAGAGAGGAGGAAGCAGGCTCCCCGCTGAGCAGAGAGCCCGATGTGGGGCTCGATCCCAGGCCCCTGGGATCATGACCTGAGCCGAAGGCAGAGGCTATAACCCACTGAGCCACCCAGGTGCCCCTATTTTTAGCTTTTTGAGGAAACTTCATACTGTTGTCCAGAATGGCTACATCAGTTTGCATCTCCACCAAGAGCGTAAAAGGGTTCCCCTTTCTTCGCATCCTTGCCAACACCTGTTGTTTGTTGTCTTGTTAATTTCAGCCATTCTGACAGGTGTGAGGTGATGTCTCATGGTAGTTTTGATTTGTATTTCCCCGGTGATGGATGTTGAGCATCTTTTCATACTTCTGTTAGCCATTTGTATGTCTTCTTTGGAAAAATATCTATTCATTTCTTCTGCATATTCCCTACCTGGATTATTTGTTGGGTTTTTTTTTGGGGGGGGGTTGTTGAGTTTGGTAAGTTCTGTGTAGATTTTGGATACTAACCCTTTATCTGATATGTTATTTGCAAATATCTTCTCCCATTCCCTCAGTTGTGTTCTTAGTTTAGCTGATTGTTTCCTTCACTGTGCAAAAGCTTTTTACCTTGATGAAGTCCCAGTAGTTCATGCTTGGTTTTGTTTCCCTTGCCTCCAGAGATGTGTCTAGTAAGAAGTTGCTACAGCCTATGTCAAAGAGGTTGCTGCCTCTGTTCTCCTCTAGGATTTTGATGGCTTCCTGTCTCACATTTAGGACTTTCACCCATTTTGAATGTATTTTTGTGTATGGTATAAGAAAGTGATGTGTTTCATTCTTTTGCACATTGCTCAACGTCCAATTTTCCCAACACCATTTATTGAAGAGACTTTTTTCCTATTGAATATTCTTTCCTGCCTTGTCAAAGATTAGTTGATCATAATAGTTGTGGGTCCATTTCTGGGTTTTCTGTTCTGTTCCATTGATCTATGTGTCTACAATGTGAATTTAAATAGATAATTACACTATGTTTGACAGCCTACCAGGAGAGAATTATTTTTGTGGAAATGCTATTGTATGCAGAGGCAGCTATGATAAAATGGACAGAGCATGGTATTTGAAGTAAGTTCAGACTTTGAACAATGGTTCTGCCACTAGCTGTATGACCTGGCAAGTAATTTATTTTTTTTTATTTTATTTTGTAAATTTTTGATTATGTTCAATTACTGGGAAGTAATTCAACCTTAAAATAGGGCTAATTTTATCAACTTTGACAAGGTTATGTTCTTTAAATGAGACAATGAATGAAATGCTATATAAATATAAAGCTATATTATTGATTATTTGGATTGAGTCTCCCTTTATACCTTTTCTCTTTTGGAAAATGAGGTACATATGTGTGTGGCTATTTCATGTGGTAATTTTGTGTATGTAGATGGTGGAATTGCAGAAGAAGTGTATTACGCCAAACATTTTCACATTTATATTTTTACAACCTAAGCCTTCCAAAAGGGAATTATTGTAAATATCTCTGCACTTTTTTGGGAAGGAGTGCATTCTTTGCTAGAGTGTTCTCAGGTGTGATCATTATCCTCAGGGACTGGATTTCTTTGATATTACATATGATTACATAAAAGATATATTCTGTGTGTTGAAAACTTGATATTGCCAACACATATAAGACTTTTTCATCATGAAACTTTCAACCACTGCTCTCTCCAAGGCCATTATATTATTTCAAAGAAGAAGCCCCAGGCTTTTAATTTTTCCTCAAAGATTCTAGAGCTGTAGAACTTCATATTGACTCTGTAACATTTAATAAAAAAATTTTAGGTGAGAAAAATTGGGAGATACCTCCTTTTGAAAATTTTTATATTGTTCTAGTAGTTGATTCTACCTTTGATTGTATTTTCTCACATGATGAGAAAATATATTTATATACATATATATATTTTGAAAAAAATATACGTATGCATATATATATTTTGAAATATACTTTTTATTCAATTAGGAAGGTAGTAGGAAAAATGCAGCCTTTTAACATTATCCTAGTTATGTAGACTGTCCTGACAGTGACTGTCAAATTGTTTCTTATTTCTCCCACACTCCCTCTCATTCCCAGTTCCCTCTTTCCTTTCTTTTCACAAGTGTTTATTGAGGAACACTGTGTAGCAGGCACTAAGCACTGGGAATAGATACAAATAAGAAATACAGAGTCACTACTTCTGAAGAATTTATATTCTAGTGAGGGAGTCAAACAATAAATAGGTTAAAAATTGATGTAAGATGATTGCCGAAATGCTAAGAATTACACAGGTGTTAGTAAGGTGCTGAGGGAGCAAGAAGTAGTATAAATGGACTTACCTCTTGGGTGAGACTTGGGATGTGCAAATATGGTATTCCTATCCCCAGCAGTTCAGAAACAAAGAGGAGTTGATATTCCCCACTCCCATCATGCATTCTCCACTGTAATTTTATTTACCCTTTGAGGCTTCCCTTGCCTTTTTATTTGAACCCAAGTCTATCCTTGTAAATTGTTTTAAAGGATAGAGGTCAAGGTGTTAATTTTTACACCTGACTGGCACTGTTAAGAGATGATGCCCTTAAGTTTCACACCCCTTTATGGAGACCAGGCTGAAAAATTCCAGGTGTCTGATTAGTGGTGTTAATTGTGTTCAGCCAGTATATTAAGGACTGCTAAATACTGGAATTTTACTTGGGAAAAGTACTTCAGTTAGCATGTTCTCCTTGGAATAGAACCTTTCCTGATTCATTTTTGCTTATTTAGATGGTAGAATTTCCTTAGGCTGATGGTTGTCATCTTGCCATAAACCAAATTCCTTTGGTTTCTTTTTTTTTTTTTTTGGCTTATGATGTAATGCCTTCCCTCACCCATTGCACCCCCCCTTCCCCCAGTCCCCTTCTTAGGAGAGAAGTCAGTGCTATCTTGGAAAAAAGTAAATTTGTGTTTCCTGTCTTTGGGCAGAACAAGAAAGGGACAGAGGGAATAGGTTTAATATGCATGAAAGGAGGCGATTCAGGGAGCTAATAGGCATGAATGGAAATAGAACAGGTGCATACAGGTACAAATGGATCCTGGAATGTGAAAGATAATAGAGGCAGAAGGGAAGAGTTATGGAGTATGTTAGTGTTCAGATAATTTCTGATGACACTAAGATTTCGTCCTTGGACAACTCTTGCTTTAAACCTCAGAAAACAAAACACTGCCTTGGAATTGAGTTTATTTATTTTTCTTCTTTCTTTTGTCTTTTGACAGCTTATAATATTTTCCGGCTTCCTTGCTTATAAGCATTGTGGTGGACTTTATAAGTCCTTAGATTTGACAAGTGGGAAGACATTAGATTAGGGTGTGATCCTTTGCTCAACTCGATGGTTGAGCTGTGTCAGCCTACTGAATTCTTTAAGATATATTTCCATCATAATTTTATCATTTAAGTGTGACTAAACTGAGTTTAACCAATTTTTATACATTTTTTTAAAAATAATGTGCTGCTGAGCTAAGACTCTATGCCATATTTCAGCCCCAAGCAGATTTTTATGACAAAGTAATGAACCCCTGGAAACGGGTTTATAATGGAAAATGCAACTTGACCTTAACTAGAGGAGCCCAAGTGCACCTTACAATAGCACATTTTGAAACATACAAAATCCTTTTCTCCCAAGGGTGGTGTCACAGGAGGAAGGTGTATAATAATAGTTGTATTTACCATAAATACCTAACATATTTTATGATGATTTGATTCTATTAAAAATTTCACCTTATAGATTTTAATAAAGCTGCCTATGGGCAAAGTTATTGCAGTTGGATTTCTTTTCCTTTGCCTACTGGTCTCAGTGGAAAGAAGCAAGCAACCCTTATAAAAGGCTTTAGTTTTTAGTACCTGGTTAATAAAAAATAATTTCCTCTCCTTTGGACTTGTTCATGAAGCTGAAAAATGACTCTGCAGGTCAGTGGTGTGTGGCAAAGCTAATTTCTATAAGCTTTTTATCAGGTGGTACTGAGTAAAACAATATGGGAAAACTGAAAAATCCACCCTTCTGTACCAAATTCACAAGGGTGAGAGTTATCCCCAGCATCACTAAAACAGAGAAAATGACACTTTTTCTTTCAGATCTCCACTACTACAACAGAAAATTCTGAGATATAAAAGGTACAGAAGGAAAAACCAAAGTGTATGGAAAATTTCGGTTAAGTATAGATTTAAAAGCCGATGCAAATGGCACTCATTGTTTCAAACACAATAAAGCTCAACTTTTATTTGTTGTTTTGTTGACAAGGGCACCTCATAGTAGTAAATGTGAGTGTGGCAGCATATATCATAACAACCCAGAACGTGGCTGTCATTCAAATAAATGTACTCCTCCGCAAGCCTCCTTTTCCCCAAGTCTCACATTTTCTCAGAGGAGCATTAGGAGAACATTCTAATCAAGAAAAACCAAGCTTCTTCCCTTGAGCCTCAGCAGTGTTTGCTGTGTGTCTTGCAGAGTGTGACAGCAAGGAAACCAAACCCCTTCTCTTTCTCCAGGATATTCACAGGCCACCTTCTGGGAGAGAAGTGGGGAACAGTACATGGCCAGGCACTGGTGTAGTGGGCAACTCGGATCCAATAGGCTCAGAGTCCTTTTCCTTTCTCTACCTCTTCCGGCTGGGGAATGTCAAGGATGCACAGCAGCAATTTTGTTTAGGGGGGTCGCAGATCCACCTTCTACCACCCTTGTTTGAAGGACCCCAGAGTGCCCTTACATGGGCCTGTTCCCCTCAGGGGAACTGGGGGGATCTGGAGAGGTGATGGGTGAGTCTTTCTTTGATTATTTTTATTTCAGTGGAAGGTATGGCTCCTCGGAGATGACAACAATAGATAGCAGGAAGAATGAGCTGCTTTGGAGCCGTGTCTTGGATGATGGCAAAAAGACAAAAACAGTTATATGGCTTTCGGCATACGTCGACAAAGAACCCATTTCCCCCCTTTTAGACTCAATTTAACAACCACAACCAAAAAGTAGAGGCCTGTGGTGAGATCCTTTGAATTATCAGGTTAGAAACGTGTAAGGTTGCCAGTGCACTGCTGTTGCCAGTACCCTGCTCTGCAATTGGCTGGGCTAGTGATCGACAAGGGCACATCCTAGTCCTGATCTGGGAGACAGGTGTGGGGGTTGGGTGTGGACTCAGACAAGTGTGTAGTTCTGGGAGCCCCGAGGTTGGCAGTGTTGTTTCCTCACATCAGATGACCTTGGACATGTGAACATTGACTGAGAGAGTGTCCAAGAGGTATGGATGGGAGCCAAAGAGAGTAGGTAAGACAGTAGGGGCCAGTTTCTGGAATGACCGACAAGTCACACAAATCTGAGAGCCCTGCTTTGACGTAGATGTGGCATTGTGTGACTCAAGTAGAAGAGGCTGGAGCTGCATCAGGGCTCACTGGATGCATGAGGTGGAGGAAACAGAACTCAGCTGTGTGATGAAAGCAGGTAGCCCCAAGGCCCAGAAAAGGAAGAGCAGCTTCCACTGATCTTCAAGAACTGGAGATTGTGTAATGTAAATCAAGTCTGTGTTTTGCAAAAGTAACTTTCCTCTTAGGTTTTCTTTTCCTAATGGAGCAGGGCCTGAATGTTTATGTTAAGCTATCAGATGTTAAATAAACACAGCAGTCCAATTTGTGTACACTAGGCTGGGAAACCTTACTTGTATGAAAATGATGGGAAACTCTTAAATCTAAACTTAATCATTTTGTGGCTGTTTTGGAGAAAATAAATCTTATATTTTGCCCAGCTTTCGTTACTTTTAGTCCCTCTTGCCTGTGGCATGTCAAATATTTGCTCTTTGAATGCTACTCGGAGTTGGAATTTTTTTGAAATATTGCACATTTATTTAAAGGGTGACGCAGATATGAATTTACAGGCAAATGAATTTATAGACTCACAGACCCAAATAAAATGGTCTGATGGTGTCCTCCAGGGGGCTGTGAAAGAGATTTGTACTCAGAGAAAGGACAGCTCCTCTTTAATCTTCACACATCTGTTGGACGTGATTGCTTCACAAGATTGTACAGACGTCTACAACATTCAGTAGTTGGGGAGAAGAGGTGGGAGCAGAAGTGCTGGGGGTTGATGTGGCCCTGTTCTCCTGCAACAGACCCAGCCCTTCTTGACCTTCTCTAACCTGAGGTCTCTATGCTCTGCATCCTGATACTTAGTGGCTACCATTTAGCCCTGTTTCAAGTGATGGAGTCGGAGTGGGTATGACAGTGCCAGGAAAAAACTAAATGCCTCATCAGCACTAGATCAGCAACGAACAATACTCTTACCTCTTGTCAAAGCTGTGCTTGAAAATCTGCCTGACGTGCATTTCTAGACTACGCTCACTAAATGCTTGAGCCTTCAAAGAACCCCATGCGCCAAGCCCTCTCCTATCCTCCTTGTCGTTTTCATTCCACGCTCTTCAGTTCCTTACACTTCTCTTGGCCAGGATTACTGCTCCTAGTTCACAATCTGTCCTTACCTACTTCTGGGATTTATTTATACAGGTGTTTCTCTGATCCTCTTTCCATTTTCTCCTATCCAGATTTTACCCATTCTGAGAGACCCAATTAAAATTAAACTTATGTTTTAAGAAGTCTCCCTTGGTTTTCTCAATCTGTTGTTTCCTCTTTCAACTTCCATCAGACTTTATTCATATAATCCTCTGTGGCACTTATTTATTGCCTTCTCTCATTCCTCTCCTGACAGTCTCTTTTGTAAATTCCTTAAGTATCTTAATGCAAGATTGGGGGAGGTAGGGGTGAGCCTGAGCACAAGACAGAGGCCAGGGGCACCTGGGTAGCTCAGTGGGTTAAAGCCTCTGCTTTCGGCTCAGGTCATGATCTCAGGGTCCTGGGATCGAGCCCTACATCGGGCTATCTGCTCGGCGGGGAACCTGCTTCCCCCTTCTTTCTCTCTGCCTGCCTCTCTGCCTGCTTGTGATCTTTGTCTGTCAAATAAATAAATAAAATCTTAAAAAAAAAAAAAGACAGAGGCCAATTAAGGAGGCTTTTGTTTGCTAAGCTGCGGAGCTTGAATTTTATCCTATAGCTGTTGAAGTATCATCAGAAAGCTTTCAGATATGTGATGAGTGTGGTAAGATTGTCAGTTTAGAGAATTCACTCTTCTGGCAATGTGGATAATGAATCTGGAGGTGAGGACTGGTTAATATTTAAGATTGTTGATGGTTGGAATGAATTTTGTAAGTGTATAGCAGCGCCTAAGACTGCTGAGGGAATAGTTGCTTTCATGCCCTTCTCATTGGCTGGGCATCTCTTTCAAGAACAAGCTCAATAACACACCCTATACGTTATATGAACCCTCAGAGAGAAAATTTTGGGTGGCATGGCAAGTCTAAAAAAAATATCCACGGGAAATCTGATGTTCTAAACAGAGTGATTATATAAAACACTGGCTTGTGGCTTAAGCAAACACAATCATAGAATTGCATAGCTGTGAGTCAGAGCCGGCTTGGTCCTTAAAGTCCCTTGCTTGATAGCAAATTAGTGACTAGGGAAATATGTTTACATTTCATTTCTTATTGTACATCTGATTGCATGTTTTGCGAGTCAGATACAGAATTTCTCTATTTACAAATTTGGAGCAGGAATTATATCGACTGTGCTTACAGACTTAAGCTTCCCGGTAAGTGTATAAATACAGTGACGTATATCCTTACATCTTAAGATATTGCTAATTTGCCATTTTATTTTGAATAGAGACATACAGAAGATACAATAAAGAAATTCAGTCACTCTTATGGTTAAACCATCACTACTATAGAGTGGCATATAAATTGCAGAATTTGATCACTAATAATTTATTGGTGAGAGGAAAAACAGATCTTACTATTTTTTTTTAAATTTTTAGAAGATTTTTATTTATTTATTTGACAGAGATCACAAGCAGGCAGAGAGGCAGGCAGAGAGAGAGGAGGAAGCAGGCTCCCTGCTGAGCAGAGAACCCGATGCGGGGCTCAATCCCAGGACCCTGGGAACATGACCTGAGCTGAAGGCAGAGGCTTTAACCCACTGAGCCACCCAGGTGCCCCAGATCTTACTATTTTTTAAATTGTTTCTTTTCACATGATCCCATGTTTTTTTCTGTCATATAACTAAGCACATTACATTCATCACTTTCCTGTGTTTTTCTTCTAGATTGTGTATACTTTGAAGGCAGGGCCTGCTGTATATTTGGTTATGGCCTCTATAGGCCCAAAGTCCAACACAGTGCCTAATCTCAGTAATTACTCCATGTATGTTTGTTAGAACTGAATGGCAAGATGAATTAATGAGTAAGGAAATGTAAGTAAATGAATGAATGAGTAAATAAGTAAGAATAAATAAGTAAATGAACTGTAGGTGATTTGGCCTCCATCATAAGCACTTATTGGGTATCTACTATGTCCCAACTCTGAGTTGGTATACCAATGGTAAGCAAGATAGAAATAGTTCTTATCTTTAAAGTTCTTGTTTCCAGGGCAAGACATAGGCTAATCAAATTACTATAGAAGACTCAATTTTCATAATCTATAGGTTTTACTGACCTGTACATTGAGTTCTTTGCTCTTTTTCCAGAATGTTCTCTGAATTCTATTGGATTATCTCTTTTGGTAACCCAAGAATCACTTCTTCTCTGCCAAAGGAAAGTGTTCCTTGAATCCTAGAACATCCCCTGCAGGAGGTAACCCCTGTTTACCAGGGACAAATACCATTGTACGTTTAAAATTTGCTTCTCTCTTGATTCCATACTGAGATCTCAAGCTGCTGTAACAGTCTAAATGTGGAATGGCAAGTATTTAGGCAAGCAAAGGACCTAAAAATGGGTGAAAAGGCATTAGGAACAGGTGATTCCAAGTCTGTGCCCATCCTTTCGTGACTGGTCAGTTCAGGAAGTAAATCTCCAAACAACATAGTCCCATGGCTCACAGGATCCCCAGCACACCGTGGCTAGGCACTTAGTAAATTACATGTGGTTCAAATTCTCAAAGTTCTGTGAAGCGTTTATGAGTTAAATGTTGGAGCAGCAGGGATGCATTGGTTTCATAGAATAGTGGTAAAGCTGGCAAAGTGGTCTTTTAGACATCAGTTAGGACTATGCTCTGGAGATTGTTAAGGAAAACAATGCTGCTACCCTCAGTTATTAAAGGAAACCTGATTATGTTTCCTTTTGTCTAGATAATATAAGAAAATTTGTTTATTGGGATAGATTGAGATCCTCAAAGATTGGATCCTAAATCATTTTTCAGATAGAGATAATAAAGTCATAAACACAAATGCTTTGGACAAGAGCTTTGGAGTCTAGCAGAGGTAGGTTTGTGTTCTGGTCATGTTCAATTGTATGTTACTGGTCAGGATACTCAACGCTGTACTTAAATAGTATTTGCATTGTGGAATGATTGGGAGAGTTAAATGAGATGATACATAGAATTTTTCCATTCCACGTGGCACAAAGTTGTACTCAGTGTGCTAGTTATTGTTGTTTGTTCTTCTTCTTAGTCTGTGAATTTGACTCTGGAAAGGAATGAATTCTGTTAAAATCAGCAAATGTTGAAGAACCAGCCTAAAGATTTGTGCTCGTTAGAGGATCAGATACATGAGGGCCGGGAATGTGCTGTTTTTGTTTTTTTTAATCACTGTACTTATAGTACCTTGTTCTTATGTTATAGAAGGCACACAGTAAACTAAGAAGGAATGAATGAACCACATCCTAATTTGTGCCTGCCTGTTGGCCTTTATGTATGTAGATATTCTCTCAGTTACAGAAAAGTCAGACATCATATAATACCTCCACTAGCTTTCTGGTATAAATCTCTTAATTACCCCCTTAGGAGGCTAGTTCACATAAATAAAACACTAGAAAAAGAAAATAGCTCTGCCTGGTATTGTAAGTTCAGAAAAATAACCAATTTCTTAATATGGTAGTAATTCCTTGTATGGCTAGCTGTGCTGGGACTGAGACCAAGGCCTTGACACTAATGGGCCGTTTATGAAACTTACATAGCCTGAAGTCATCTTATTGGAATGTCGTTAGTAGCCATCACCATTGTTACAGGAAAGAATTGGGAGGCTTTTTTCTCTCTTGCAATATTCTCTTTAGATTTCTATATTTCGCGGGCCCCACATTTGGGTTCATGGTTTGGATATTTTCCTAAGAACAAACAGTCCTAGTAAATGTATAATAATTTCTAATGCAGCCTCTAGGGAATAGAACAAAACAAACAGCACAGACCTATAGTGAAGCCACACTAGGAAAGGAACGGATTGAATTTGGAGCGAGAGTGACTGAGTCCAAATAAAATCCATCAGGTAGCGATTTTTTTTGGAGATAATCAAATCCATTTTTAGACCTCCACATTTTCACTAACTTTATGCCCTCCGTAAAGACATGATTCTTTACTTGTATTTGTATGCTTTTACTTCTTGGTGTCCTTGATAAGGCATCACTCCTGGAATATAGCTGCCTTGGGAAAAAACAGAACAAAACAAGGGAATATTTTCTAGGTTTTGCTGACTATGCCTTGGAAACAAACGAATTATGGTACAGGGCTGGAACTTTACCTACTTGTTAATTAGCAGGTTAAACTTTTATGAGTTTCTGGTACCCTGGCGATACATGACTATTAAAATTTGCAGGTGGTTCAAGGGGAGAGAGATGTAAGTTCCTGTGCTAGTAATATATCATAAAAGTGTGTATTTCATGTGCCTGTTGTGAAAGTGGAGACTTTAATACTCTTTCACAATATAAGCTGATTAAGGAATCTTTATGGTTCTCATTAACTATGGGACGTTTTTCATAGAAAAGTGAAAAGTATAATGCTTATAGACAGAAGCATAGAAGAAAATAATTAGCCACAGTGGTACCTCTTTGAGACTAACTGAAAGCTTAGTGACACCGTCTGTATTTACCTCTCAGCCCTCAGAAACTGCTTTTATTTCAGAAGTTGCTTCTACCACATGAAATGCTGTAAACTGATATTTTAATCTTTCCCCTTAGAAGACAGTGTTTGCTTAATTACACTTGTGTTATATTAAAATGTTAGCATGGTTCCTTTCTTGTGTCTACTTTTTTATCAGCAAATATAAAGATATATACTGTGGTTAGGGATATGACTCCACACAATAAACTAAATTGTGGAAAAAGTAGTATGATTGTATTTTTTTGGAAGCTATATGTTCATATGTTTTCTGTGTGATTTTGGAGGTGGGAGGAACCCACAAATATTGACTAAATTAATATTTTCCCCCCAAATCTTGGTGGCTCTTTGTGATTAGGATTATAGCTTATTTTAACACAGAGACATAATGAAGTGAATTATTTTAACTAAAAAAGGGGGGGGAAATTAACTATAGAAAATATTTGTTTTATTTCCATCCTGTTTTGTTAATTCAACATTTTTCTTTATTTTGGGGGGAATTTCTGTTGGTTTCTCTCAGTGTTAAATTATGATAAAAAATATTTCTTTTGAAATACTGGATTTTATTAGTTTTTTCACTCTATTGGTGAATATATAATGTTTCAGGTTGAAGGTATTGCCTGCATTTGTTGTGGAAAAAGAAAAACAAACTTTCTGCAAATGTATTCCTTTAAAAAAATGATAGGACATTGGTCAGTGTTAATGATGAAGAAAGAAAATTGTGCTGGATGGGCAATCCTGTTGGGGTTCTTAATTCTGACATCAGTCATAAGAACCTTTCTCCAAAACTCTGTGCTCAGAATGTATAGCATTTTGTTTAGAAAGGGAATGCTTGGGGTGCCTGGGTGGCTCAGTGGGTTGGAGCCTCTGCCTTCGGCTCAGGTCATGGTCCCAGGGTCCTGAGATCTAGCCCTGAATTGGGCTCTCTGCTCAGCGGGGAGCCTGCTTCCTCCTCTCTCTCTGCCTGCTTGTGATCTGTCAGATAAATAGATAAAATCTTTTAAAAAAAAAAAAAAAAGAAAGGGAATGTTTCCTGAGCAGGACAATTACATACATACAAACACACACACCCCACTGTTAAGAAACTTTTTTTTTTTTTAAGATTTCATTTATTTATTTGACAGACAGAGATCACAAGTAGGCAGAGAGAGAGGAGGAAGCAGGCTCCCTGCTGAGCAGAGAGCCCAATTCGGGACTCGATCCCAGGACCCTGGGATCATGACCTGAGCTGAAGGCAGAGGCTTTAACCCACTGAGCCACCCAGGCACCCAAGATAGTTTATTTTTTAAAATCTCATTTTCAAGTTTATGACTAAAAAGCAACAAACACAATAAAGTTGAAAGGAATATAACTCTTAAATATTTGTTCTTGTCACCTTACCTACTTTTATATTTATTTAAGTATATTTTTCTTCAGGAAGGAAAAAATTTAGTTTCTTTTGACCTGATGAAATGCAAGAGTGTGGGAATAGGAATGCATGGCAAGTTTCCCTCTCAATTTTTTTTAGTTGAAAAGTACTCTGAATGATATTCTTATCAAGCAAATAGTCTTTTTAAAAATGTGGTAAATATAAGCCTTACCAAAAGTGCACTGTTTTAGTGAGGGAAGCAAACTCCATTTTGTAGGAAAGATGTTAAGAAAGGAAGGGCGGGGGAACGGCAGCTCTAGAGAATTATAATTCCGTCAAGGAAGTATTTGAGAATCAAAGCCTCGTTTTGGAAATCTATTTCTTGCCAAGAGAAAAGGCGCTAAGCTGCTCAGCAAGAAGCAGTTTGCAGCATGGGCTGTCTGTCAATGTTCGGTAAGTGCTAATAGGCTAATAAACCAGGAGTTTCAGCTTGGGGTATGTGGTGTAGACATAGAGTGCTGGTGGGCAACTAACTCCCTTCCAGGAAAGATCCCCGTCATTCTACAGGAGTCAATGGAACCTACTTCTAGGATTGGGCCTTGCACTAGATGCTGCCTATTTAGGAGAAACATTTACTGAAACACACGTAATAAGGACATGTCTTATGTATATATTCTTTACTTCCTAGCCAGGAAAATGAAAAACTAACAAACAACAAAAGAGCTCACAGAGAACGCAGGTGGAGTATACTAGTCAGAGGTATACTGGAGCATACCAGCTGAGACACCCGTTTCAGTGAAGGAAGTCTTCCTCCAACTGTAATGGATAATGGTAGTGTCTGCTCGAAGCTTCGCTGCTGAGCTTTGTGCCATGGGCCTCACGATGGTTTAGTTGGACTGTTTAGTTTTATAGGCCCTCCATGAAGGAGAAATGATTATCTTCCTGTTGGATGAGGACCCTGAAGTTCAGGTGGGTGTGGTAACAACTGAAACAACAGTGTAATGAAATGGATTATTTCTTTATACTTAAAAGAGTATCAATTTGAAAAACTTTAGAAACTCATGTAATATGAAACAGTTTCAACCCCATTATAACAATGTCACTTCAAAGTTTTAAAACAGGGCCATCTTTGCATTAATTAAAAATGTGATTTGGGTTAAGTAAATTATAAAACTTCTGAGTCAATAATATATGTTTATTACTATATTATTTGAAAGCATTCATTAGTTTTAACTATCAACCAAATAGGGAAGGTGTCACTGTAATTTGAAGAAAATGCAAAACAATAGTATATAATGTCCTATAAATATTTCCACCGTGAATTGGTATTTCATGCAGTGAGATCACAAAAGGAAGGTAGAGCAGGAGGAATTGCAGACATAGCAAATTTAATTTGAGGAAGAAGTTGTGATGACTACAATATATACTACTGATTCTCTAGGTTCAGTTAAAAAAACTATAAGAAAAAGAACAGAATTCTGAGAAATAACCATTGCCACCCAGAATCCATTTCTGGATTCCTTGAGTGAAGGAACCAGACTTCCTTACCAACTTAAAATTGTGTGTTCTCATTAATATTTAAAAATTCTGACACTAATACCTTAACTTCTGTTAGGGCTACACAGGACTTAACCTGTTGAGCTTTTTCACTCTTTATTGCTACATTATTGCAGAGGATAATAACCTCTCTCATATATTAGAAGCTCCATTGGCTATTACATATGTGTCTGTTTATAAAGCATATGAAACCATGTTAATTCTTATGTTACAAAATTTGCTTGCTGGGGAAATCTTCAAAATAAATGGATACTTAGAGGAATAGATAATTATAAGGCTATGATGAATAGACGAGGGAGTCAATGTTCTGTCTACTTAGACACCTAAGTGAGTAAAACAACATTTCCTATCTCAGTATAGAACTGAGGCTGATGTTTATGCAGCCTAAAACTCAAGATACTTAGTATTTGTGTTACAAGATAATAATGATGAACTCTGTGGAAATGCTGTGTCTTAGTGTTCAGCCGAGTGTAGTTTAATACTCTGTACTTTGCCTTGAATATCGTATAAGCCAGTCATGATAAAATTTAAATGAAACTGCCAATAAACTCACTTCAGACTAAGACCACACATGAGAAACTTCATTTCAAAGGAAATTAGAAGGCTAGAGGGAAGAAATTAGAAGTAAACAAATGATGTTTTAAGACTGAGGTGTACCGTAACTGGAATGCTGCTGGATATTAAATACTTAATGCATTTTAAAATGCGGTTATTTAACATTTACTTTTTCAATGTACTGAAACAAAAAGTTGAAAAATATTTGAGCTAAACAGAACTTCTATTATCTCTTTCATTTATTAAAGAAAAAAATTACTTTCATTGTGATTTTTAAAAGATGTAGCAAAGGTATTAAGCATTATATTTCATAATGTCACTTTTCTAAGATTCACAGGATAAATTCTTATATTTAGGATTGGGGAAAATGTCCATTAAAGGAACAACAGCAACAACAAAGGAACTCTTATACTTGTTCTTATGAAACAATGGGAGATAGGTTTGTCTTTTCCATCATCACTCTTGATTTTTTTTTTTTTTTTGCCTTGGACAAAAATGGATTGCCTATGTTACCTAAAGTATCTTTATATATGTGTAAGAAATAAATTATAAGTATAGAAGTGACCTCTGAGATAGCACAAATTTCTGCATCTTGATTTACTAAGTTACATGGTCTATTCTTTAATGAGGAGACAAAGTATGTGGGCAATGTATTAAAAATATTGACTAACTCATATATAGAAAAAACATTGTTATAGTTAATACAAACATTTCTTAGAAAAAAATAAAAAAACATAACTTGAATGAAGAAGAAAGGCTACCTCACAAGAAAATTTGTAACTGTGTGGTGATGGATGTTAACTAGACTGGTAATCATTTCAAAATAGGTGCAAAAATATTGAATCATTATGTTATAAACTTGAAACTAATATAATGGTAAATGTTAATTTTACCTCAAAAAATTTTAAGAGAAAAAAATGGATAAACATGTGGTACATACATATAATCAAATCTTATTTGGCCATAAAAAGTAATGACGTTGGGGTGTCTGGGTGGCTCAGTTGGTTAACGGTCTACCTTCAACTCATGTCATGATCCCAGGGTTTTAGAATAGAACCCAACATGGGGCTTCCTGCTAAGTGGGGAGCCTGCTTCTGCCTGTCCTCCCCACTCATGCTCTCTGTCCTTGTGTCTGTCTTTTCTCTCTTAAGTGAAAAAAAAAAAAAAAGAGAATGAATTTCTAATACACGATAGAACATGTATGAATCTTGGAAAAAAACCATGCTAAGTGAAATAAACAATTTAAAAAAAAGACAAAAGAAGGAGGAGAAAGGCTATTTGTGATTTTATTATTTAATGGGAAAATAGAGGAAGGTGGATGTTGATATTTTTTATCTCAATGTCTTGCTCTCTCCATCTTTATTTAGAGAATAATCTATTATTATTTAGAGAATCCCTTTGGATTTCATCCCAATGCCATGTGTCCCAAAGCTTTCTCCCTTGCCTCTGCATTCTGTAAAGTGTCCAACTCTTTGTTTTCTCTTTACTCTGTAGTTCCCTGTCTCTCTTCTCTTTGTTTTCCCGTCTCTCTCTCCTATTTCATAGGTCAGAGAACTGGTGCTGAGAGGCATCAAGTCTCTTGACAGAGTTTCCACTGCTGCTGATTGGTCCAGGCTAGACAAGAGCTCTGATGTGCAGGCTCCTGGAACGCTGCTTTTCCTGACTCTCTAATGGACTTACTTCTTAGATCAGAAGTGATGATGATGGACTGCGGGGTGGTTCTCATTTGCTTAATATGTATGTTTTTCAGTCTAAACAAGAATGTCCATAGGGCCAGTATTCAGCCAGTTCACACTGGTGCTGTTGAGCCATTTGTTAAAATATTGAAATAGTTCCACAATGGCTAATAGTTAACCACTGCTAGGACCTCTCAACTGCACCCCCTTCTGCTTCACCAGTTCCCGTGTACCCTTCAGGGACCACTGCTCAGTCTGTACAGCCCTCACACCTTGGCCCAGGGGCAATCGAAGGGAGGCACTTAGCTGCTGACAGATAAAATGATTAGTGAGGCACTTTGGGTTTTTAATCCACTCTCTAACATTATTTATCTTTTAGGCTTATTTCATTCTCATAATGATTAGAGGAAAAATTTAATCTCTTTTCTTTTCTTTTTTTTTTTTACGATTTTATTTATTTATTTGACAGAGAGAGCTCACGAGCAGGCAGAGAGATAGGCAGAGAGGTAGGCAGAGAGAGGGGGGAGGCAGGCTCCCCCGTCAAACAGAGAGCCTGATGTGGGGCTTGATCCCAGGACCCTGGGATCATGTCCTGAGCCGAAGGCAGAGGCTTTAACCCACTGAGCCACCCAGGTGCCCCTGGGGTTTTTCTTATTTTGAGTCCCTCTCTCTTTCCTTTCCTCCTTCCCTCTTTCGTTCCCCCCTTCCTCTCTTCCTTCCTTTCCCTTTCCTTCCTTCTTTCTCTCCTTCGTTCCTTCCTTCCATGCTAGGAACTGCCTGAAAGCAGTATTTAAGGAAATTTTACAGTATCAGCATCAGATTTTTCTAGAGGTTATATCTACTCAAAGTTTTGCAAATGTATTCCTCTCAGAGATCATTTAAAAGTTTTGATCCTGAAGCAACTCAGGGTATCTGTACATGTTTTGTGGATTCTTAGCATGAAAATACTATTGTTCTATCTTTAATGTATTGTTATACTTATTTAATTTCGTTTGTTAATATGGGGAATTACGTTGATTGATTTTCAAATGTTAAACCATTCATGCATTTTTGGGATAAACCCTACCTCTCATGATATATTTATACTCCTTTTATATATTATTTAATTCAGTTTATGAAAATTTTATTTAGAATTTTTGAATTTATGTTCTTGAGGGATATTTATCTTTCCTAGTAATATCCTTATCGAGCATTAGTATGATAAGGTAATGCTGGCCTCATAGAAGGTGTTGGATAGTATTACCTCCTCTTCAATTTTTTTGTAGGACCTTTATAGAATTGATAGTAAGTTCTCTTTACATTTTTTTTTTAAGATTTTATTTATTTATTTGTTAGAGAGAGAGAGAGAGAGAGAGCGAGCACAGGCAGACAGAGAGGCAGAGGGAGAAGCAGGCTCCCCGCCGAGCAAGGAGCCCGATGTGGGACTCGATCCCATGATGCTGGGATCATGACCTGAGCCGAAGGCAGCTGCCCAACCAACTGAGCCACCCAGGCATCCCTCTTTACATTTTTTATAAAATTCACAAGTAAAACCATGTAAGCTGCAGTTTTCTTTGTGGGAATATTTTAAACAAAGTGGTCTATTTCTATAATAGATACAGGATTATTTAGATTACTCAAGTTACACTAGTTCCTAAGTGTAACTTAGTTCCTAAGTGGTCTATTTCTATAATAGATACAGGATTATTTAGATTACTCAATTACACTAGTTCCTAAGTGAACTTTGGTTGTTAGTGTTTCAAAGGATATGTCCATCTCCTTTATAAATCATCCAGCTTTTAGAAAAATTTTGTTCATAAAATTGTCTTATTATTTTTGTAATATCTATAGAATCTCTAGTGATACCACCTTTATATCTTCTTTCTCCCAAATTTTAAGCAAGCTGTTCCACTATTGTCTTGCTCATATTGTTTCCAGTGAGATAGCTGCTTTCATTCTTGGTTACTCTACATGAAGTGTCTTTCTGCTCTGGGTTAGTAAATTATAATCTCTTTATCTCGGGTTTTGAGTACTTTGATTATGATGTATTTCAGTTTAGTTTTTTTCATGCTTCTTGTGCTTAGAGATCACTGAGCTTCTTGGATCTATGGGCTTATAGAGTTCATCAATTTGGATAATTTCTTTCACGTATTTGTCACCCCTCCAATCTCCTTTGAGGATTCTAGTTATACAAATATTAGACTGCTTAACATTATTCTGTAGCTCACTGATTATTTTATTATTATTTTAATCATTTTCTCTCTGTATTTCTTTTTGGATTATTTCTATCGCTATGCCTTCAAGTTTACTAATCTTTTCTTCTGCACTGTCTGTTAGGCCATTTAAACCATCTAGTATATTTTTTGTTTCATACATTATAATTTTCACTTCCAGAAATTCAGTTCCTGTCTTTTTCATATCTTCCGTATTTCCACTTAACTTTTTTTTAACATATGGGTTACAGTTTTAATGCCTGTCTTAATCTCTTGTCTGCTTTTTAACATCTGTTTCAGTGTTGTGTCAGTTTCAGTTAGTTGGTTTTCTTGCCATGGGTCATATTTCTCTGTGTTTTTTGAATGGTTGCTAACTTTTTGGTGGAAGTCAGTCATTTTGAATTTTAACTCGTTGGGTGCTGGGTATTTTTATATTATTTTAAATCTTGCTTTGTTCTAGGATACAGTAGAGTTACATGTAAACACTTTTATTCTTTTGGTTATTGCTTTTAAGATTTGTTTGGCAAGATCAGATTAGTATGGGGGCACCTGGGTGGCTTAGTTGGTTAGGTGTCTGCCTTCCATTCAGGTCATGAAACCAGTAGGGGGCCTGCTTCTTCCTCTCCCTCTGCTGCTCCCTCTGCTTGTGCTCTCTGTCTCTCTCTGTGTCAAATAAATAAGTAAAATAAAATAAGGATTAGATGAGTATTTTGTTTTGGATTAATTATTTTCATTACTGATACTACAGTGGCCTGGATGATGGGAACAGGCACTATTTGTAGCTTGTGTGTGTGCTGTTACCTAGAGGTAACAGTTACTGACCCTAGAGGGTCAGTTACTTCTAGGGTTTTCAGGTGACTCCTTCCTATGCCTCAAGCAGTTTCCTCACAGATACCTGCTGGTCCTGTGACTGGTACTCAGATGAATTATTTAGTACAAACCCTTCATCAATTTTCAGAATTTTAGCTCTGTGGAGTCTTTCTGGTACTCTGGCTCTTCTCTTGGAATCTCAGATCTGTCTCCTCACGTCTAGTAGACCACTCTACTAGTGGTCTAGTAGGCTCCTCTTGGCTTTTCCTCCCTGTGGCATCACCTAGAAACACCTAGGCAACAAACATGGACAGCTGTAGGGCACCCTTCTTTTGTTTTCCATCTCTTAGGATTAGTATTGAGTTCAGATCTTAAAAACCATTGTTTTTGTTTGGGGTTTTGTATGTTTCAGGGTTTTAGTTGTTTCAGGCAGAAGGGTAAATTCTGTTCTTGTTCCTCCCATCTAAGTTGAAAGCAGAAGTTCCTTCATGCTTGGTGGAGAGCTGAAGTGAGAAGACTTTGAAGCTGGATATTGAAATTTTACCCTCAGAGAGTAAAACTCAGGAGAATAAATCCTAGTGTAAAGCTTTATACTATTTTTTACCTTCAGAAAATAAAAAATCGCTCATAAAATTATAAAAACGTACAAACCAAAAAACTGCAGCCACACAAACATGTAAAATTCTCTTCAATAAATTCATTTTTGAATTTTGGTAGGCAATTTTGGTAGGCAATCTAACAGATTATGTAGGTGGTTCCCAAATTAATACCCATGGATGAGTACTTCTGTTTAAGGATGACTTCACTAGACCTTGGAAACATATAGGGAGTTTTTCATAAAACCAAGTTTATTCCTTTTAAAAGACTTTATTTTTTTACCATGTCCTTCCTACATTTTTAGTGATAAAATTCCATGCTTTATTGATTTTTTTTGTGATAGCAGATGGATAGTAAGGATTATTTTTTAGGTTGTTATCTGGTAAACATACATACAAGTAGTCCATCCTGTGTTGATTCCTCATAAAATTTTTGTTTTACTGCTCTAGGTACGCCAGCAGTTTGGAAATGACTGTCTGGCATGCTGAAATATGTTATCTCTACCTGTTTTTTTTTTTTTTAATTTACAAATATTGATTACCATAAAACTTTATTCAAGAAAGCAAGTATTATTTCTCAAGCATTCTTTTATTTGAATATAGTGTGTTCTGCCCTGTACAACTCATAGAATCTTTGTGGACAGTGGAATATATCTGCATGGCCAGCTTGGGCCATCTTTATATTTCCTTCTTTTCTCTACCCCATAGGAGCTATGAAAGTCAGGTTTTTCCTCACTACTTACAAACATTATTTGGAAACTGATGTTTCATTTTGATTGTTTCCCAACATTGTTTCTCTTTATTGTATGACCAGAAAACAGGAACTGACTTGATCCCATCCCTCTTTGTCTTGAACATACGGCCAGTGTATTAGTCAGGGTTCTCCAGAAAAGCAGAACCAATAGGAGATCTATCTCTGTACCTATCTATGAGATCTCTTGCTCTGTGTGTGTGTGTGTGTGTGTGTGTACAGATATCCATATATACACACATATACTCAAACACATACACACACACAAAACCTTGGACTCTCTTATCCTGTATGTGCAATGTATTATTTTGAGATGCCATACTGCACACTGCATTATAAAAATAAAAAGTAAAATTGTATTTCCAATTAAACTCAGTACTAAATATATATGTATTGTTTAATATTGTATATGTACAGAGAGATTGATTATATGAATTGGTTCACTGAATTATGGAGGGTAGAAAGCCCCATAAACTGCTGTCTGAAAGCTGGAGAGCCAGGAGAGCTTGTGATGTAATTCAGTCTGAGTCTGAGGATTTGAGAATGGGGAGGCCAATGGTGAAAGTTCTGGTCTGATTCATAAGTCTTGAGAATCAGGATGTCTGAGGGCAGAAAAAAAAAATGAATGCCCCACAATATGGATGGAACTAGAGGGCATTATGCTTAGCAAAACAAATCAATCAGAGAAAGACAATTGTCATATGATCTCTCTGATATGAAGAATTTGAGAGGCAGGACGGGGGTTATGGGGGACAGGGAGGGAAAAAATGAAACAAGATGGGACCAGAGACCAAGACAAACCATAAGAGACTCTTAATCTCAGGAAACAAACTGAAGGTTAAGGAGGGTGGGGGGAGGAATAGGGTGGCTGGGTGATGGACACTGGGGAGGGTATGTGCTATGGTGAGTGCTGTGAAGTGTGTAAGCCTGATGATTCATAGACCTGTACTCCTGAAACAAATAATATAGTATATGTTTAAAAAAAATGGATGCCCCATTGGAAGCTAAAAACAGCAAATTCATCTTTTCCTCTGCCTTTTGTTCTGTTCAGTGTCTCAACAGACTGGATAATGCCTATCAGTGTTGGTGAGAGAGCATCCTTTATTCAGTCTACGGATTCAAATTCTAATCTATACCAGAAATACCCTCATAGACAAACCCAGAAATAACATCTCACCAGCAGTCTAGACATCCTTCAGCCCAGTCAAGCTGACACATAAAACTAGTCATCAGCCACTGAGAAAAATGCCTTTTCAAGGATGTCATTAATAATGATAATAACATTTCAATCAGGGTAATAATAATAAACACAAGTGTCAATTTTTGATGTACTAAGAAATATGTTATATTCAAAATTTACAACTTTCTGAGGTGGTTATCACTATTCTTTAAGCAATTAAGTCTTAAAGAAGTTAAGTAATTGCTCACAATGTCACAGCTAAGGGAAAGCTATACATACGACTCAGGTCTGTGTCAGGAAAAGACCATGCTCTCCTGACTCCAAGTGAGAAGAGCCTTTTTAGTGTTTTCAAAACTGTGGCACTGTGTCCCTCTCCAGACCCACTTCAGAATCTCTGAAGATGGGCCAGTGAATCCATTCCGTGTATTATTTATTGCTCCTATTATTATACAGAGGAGAATGCTGCTAATGATAAATTATACTCTGTTGTTGAAATAAGCCTTTTAAACCTTTGAAGAGGGTTGGAAACCTGCTTTTTTTCTTTAAATAAATCTTTTCTTTTTTTAACATCTCCTAAAAATATTTCCATTTTTATAAAAACGTTCTGGTTTCTTTATGAAAATAGCTGTAAGGATATGTCACTGGGTAGGTTCATTAAAAATTACAAGCGTACGCCTTACTGGGGAAAGTTTCTGTAGCCTGTTTCTTGCACTTGGGGAAGGGTGCAGCTTTCCAGGGATGGCTGCCCATGAATCTTGGAGGCCTGCACCTGCAGATTCCAGCCTTAGGCACAACCACCAGGAGAACAGCCCCCATTTTGTAAAAGCGAAAAGATCTGCTGTTCTACAGAAATGTATAGGACAGAGAGGTGGACCTCAATGAGATAAACAAAACCTATAAACCACTGAGATGAGATAAATTGCCAGAGTTGTTTGGGAGGCCAGGCAGGAACAAACATTCTCTTCCTAAATGTAGTTTTCCCGCACTTGGGACAAGCACACTATCTGATTACCCGAGATGATTTATTTATCTTTCTAGACTGTTGACATGAAGTCTGAATTTCAGGCCCAGGAATAGGTGTACTTCCTGTAGTTATTTTGTTTGCAGAAATCACTGACTTCTGTTGTGTTATTTTTTGTGATTGCTGGAGCTAACCATATCAGTTTAGTATGCTCATGTCATCTGTAACAGTAAAATCTTAGTAAATCTGGGTTTGAAGTATGGGGCCTGGCATAATAATCTATAATAAACAGGGTTCCTGCTCTTTTTATGGGTTTAGCTACAGCCTTCTATCACGGATACCAAAGTTTCTTCTTGATACAGATTTTTCATACTAAAAACTCATAAAATTTTTTAAAAAGATTTTATTTATTTATTTGACAGAGAGCGATCACAAGTAGGCAGAGAGGCAGGCAGAGAGAGAGGAAGGGAAGCAGGCTTCCTTCCTCGAGCAGAGAGCCCGATGTGGGGCTCCATCCCAGGACCCTGGGATCATGACCTGAGCCGAAGGCAGAGGCTTTAACCCACTGAGCCACCCAGGTACCCCTAAAAACTCATAAAATTTATGCAGCAAACAAAGTAAGCCCTTCTGAAGGCATCCATTCCTTTGTTTATGTGTTGACTCCACAGATTTTATAAAATACCTAATCTCTGCCAGACATTCCAAGGGATTCTGGGGACTTCAGTGGTGAAAAATGAAAGATAAGATTTCTCTTATGGAGCTCATGTTTTAGTTGTGCTGGAGCAGAAGTGAATAAAATGAACAAACTTTACCAGGTAGTAATACTCTTTTGGAGAAATTAAGACAAATAAAGTAATCAGGAGTGCCTGGAAGCCTGCTTTAGATCAGGCAAGGATGGGCCTTCCAAGAAGGTGGAGCATTTAAGCAGTATGATACCTGACTGTGGAACAGGCTGCTCTGCAAAGATGATGGAAAAGCTTTCCAGGCAGAGAAGACGCCTCATGCAAAGCTATGGCTATAATCTGGACATGGCTAGACACCCATTAGATCACCTCAACTTGCTAACTGGATTTGCATTTGCTTTTACTATTTAAAATTTCTTCTTTACTCTGTCCCATTCCAGTTTTCTCTTCATGTTTGTATATTCTGAATGAAAACTCTTATTCATAAACTATAGAAATCTTATTTTGTTGCCTAATTGATTCTGTAGTGTTTTCAGGAAATTATTTCACACATAAGTAATTTTACAGAATGAATTCGATTAAAAGTGGCTACTTAAGAAATGGGTAAATTTCAAAACAGTTTCCCCCAAATTTTATATTTCAAGACTTGCCTTAAAATTATCTGATATGACATCTCTCAAAAACAACAAAGAAAGAAAAGCATAGTTCTCTTTATGTCTGGAATGATACAGGGAACTTTTTGCCAAACTTTGAAACTGGAAGACAGATTCACGTGTTCATAATGTGAAACTTCCAGGGCATAATTTCCTAAATTATTTCTTTCACTGCCCTCTTGGTAGCTCAGTGTCATGGATGAGTGAGCTTACCTCACAAGTAAGCAGTTAGCTCCCCAAGAACAGACTCTTAACCTTAGCTCGCCACGTGATTAGGCTTGGGGTGAATGCACGAGATTAATGAGGGCCCTGAGTGAAAACAGTCTCTTGTAAGGACAGCACTAAATCTTGAAAGTCTGGTTGTTATTGTTTGTGGAGGCTAAGCCCTGGACCGGCCCCAGAAGGGATCCCCGTGATGGTTGCTCCGGGTCTGGGTATATCTTTAATGGCTTGACCCTGGGTTTTCTGTGACTGGCATAATGTCATTCTCTGTTGTAATCTATTTTTAGGAGCCACTGAATATTCTTGCATTTTCTCACTGTGTCTAAGTGTAGATCTTTTCATTCTACATTGACTGTGCTTACTTTCCCAGATGATGGAAGGAGGACACATTCTCACATCTGGAAGTGCATGTTTTAGGTCTAGTATGTTCGCTCTCGGAGTACGGTAAAGACTTTTTCTTTTCCTAGAGTTCATCTTCTAGCAGACAATAAAATGGAGAGAAACAGTCTATAAATAAACTTTTCTCGTTCTCCTCAATTTCCCCCATTGAATCACTTCTTGCAATCCTAGGCCATTTATTTAAAAAATTATGGGGCAGTGATCGCTAGGGAGCAAGGATAGAAAGGAGAAGCCATCAGCAGCTAACAGACTTAATATTGGCAGGTGAGATGATCTGGTTGGAGAATGCATATGCAAATTGTGAGTAGATTATAAACTTATATACATGTGGAAGATCTGAATCAACTTTCTCTGCCCAGTTTCCGTCAATTGACTACTAACGTGGTCTCCAAAGAGCACACTTATAGGCAAGAATGAGGCACTGATTTTATAAAACAGAATCTTCAAAGGAGGGGGAAACCAAGCCTGTGGGGAAAGAAAGCAGAAGTCTGGCAATAGGTCATGGGAAAGGAAGGAATCACTGTGGGGTTTGGACTTGGAGAGAGAAAGAAGTAGCAGCAGGCTACAGCCCAACCTGTCATTAGTGTTTTTTTAAAAAAAAAAAAAAAAAAAAAAAAAAAA
>ML108870.1:38073-95934 GCA_003697995.1 Taxidea taxus jeffersonii | reverse complement strand
AAAAAAAAAAAAAAAAAAAAAAAAAAAAGCTGCCACTAACCTCAAAATGCATTGGGTTGAAGGTTATTTTTTTCCTCTCTTTAGACTCATTTCCTATCTGAATTTCATGTTAATAATTCCACTGCTTCTTCCCAGCCCTGAGTGTGAGGGGGAGGGTATAAGTCTTAAAACTTCCAATCTCGTAGTCCTGTGTGTTCCTCCAAAGACTAATGTGGAAAGGTTTCTACTGAGCTAATAGCTGCAAAGACATCAGTTTTCTATCAAAAGTCACTTTATAGCAGACGGTTATTGGGTAATTGAGATACACTTTACTAAAGTTATAACAAGTTTAAACTAGTGGATTTTATTAATACTTGTTTTTGTTTTTTTTACAACGAATTACCTGGAGTACTACAGTTTATTCAGAACAGTTATCTTTTGTTTTTATTTTAAAAAAGACATTGATTAGTTTTTATGAATGTTTCAAACTTAGCCTTTGCTTGGTGAAAAATTTGAACAGATAACTTCTGTTTTTTTTTTTCTCCTTTTGGGTATATGTATATCTATGTATCCTACTAGTTTAAGGCTTAACTCTTTTAGAAAATCAGTAATCCTAATTTATTACTTCTCTTACAATATTGAGAGAGTTTCATTTCTAGGTACTAGATGTCCCTTTATTTTAAATTTTATTTTATTTAAACTTAATTAACATACAGTTTATTATTAGTTTCAGAGGTAGAGCTTAGTGATTCATCAGTTGCCTGTAACACCAAGTGCTCATCACATCAAGTGCCTTCCTTAGTGCCCATCACCCAGTTACTTCATCCCCCAACCCCTTTCCCTCCAGTGACTCTCAGTATTTTTCCTATAGTTGAGTCTTATGGTTTGCCTCCTTCTGATTTCATCTTATTTTATTTTTCCCTCCCTTCCCCTATGATCCTCTGTTTTGTTTCTTAAATTCCACATATGAGTGAAATCATATGATAACTGTCTTTCTCTTATTTATTTCGCTTAGCATGGTGCCCTCTCGTTCCATCCACATCATTGTAAATGGTAAGGTGTCCCTTTAGAAGAAAGCTTTATTCATAAGATGTTATAAGATGCTTAAAGAGGTAGCTTGAAGAACAGATTTAATCAACCACTATATTCATTTTCACTTTACATGTAGCAAATCACCCCAAGATACAGTGAATTAAAATACAATCAGTTTTTTCTCTTGGTTCTGCATTTTCTATAGTTCTTGGCAGGCTGGCTTGTCTGCTCTCCTAGCATTCAGCTGGGGCTGAGGATGGCAAGTCCAGGAGGGTCTCTCATTCTCCACAGCTTTTTTCCATGTGACTTCCTATCATTCATAGCCCCAAGTTTTTTTCACAGAGGCTGGATCTCAAGGGGGTGAAAGCTGGAGGTACTACGCATCTTTTTCTTTTTTTCCCTAGGTTTTGTGGTACTAGGCATCTTAAAGGCTAGAAGTGTTTAACCGCTTCACTCAGAACTGTCATAGTACTACTCACACCACAGTACATGAGCCAGAGCAAGTCACAAGGCCAACTCAGATTCAAGGGAAGGGGGAATGGACTCCATCTCTTTTTGGGAGGAATTGTGTACATTTACAAGGAGGAAGGGAATTTGCCAATACATTTGGATACTATCTGGCACAATCAAAATATAAATATATCCTTGACTAGTGAGAAGACTCCTTAACTGGGGTGCTTGGCTGGCTCAGTCTGTAGAGCATGCCACTCTTAACCGTGAGACCATGAGTTTAAGCCCATGTTGGACATGGAGCCTACTTAAAATAATTAATTAACTAATTAATTAATTAAAGAAAACTCCTTTATTACGTAAGTCCTTTTGATATATATTACTTGTAAATATCATGTTATGATTTTATATTCACTCGTAATCTTGGAACATGAGTTTGTCATTCCTTGATTTGGAACTATGGTATTCTATTTTGTTGATCTTTAATGTAACAATAAAAAGTACTTCTCACCCACATCAGTTTTCAAATGTTCACTGATATTCACTTGACAGTCTACTGAGTTCTTTTTTTTAAAAACATCCCCCTTCATCATGGCGTAGTAAAAAGTAGTTGGGAGTAGATGGATTTTGGCTCAAATACCAATCCTACCTCTTATTGACTGTGTACATTTTGGCCTGTTATTTTAAAGTCTTTGGGTCTTATTTTCCTCATTTGTATAATGAGAGTAATTATATCTACCTGATCAGGTTGGTATGAAAATCAAGTAAAGTAATAATCTTCCTTTAATATTTGGAGGACTGAATGGATAGAAAAATATAAAGTTTGACATAAATTTTAGAAGTTGTAGTTTTATATGCTTGCTGATACATAGCTTATATGAGAATTTTTATTTTTCAAAATCATTTTTCTTATCCTGTATAATGATAACACCCCTCAGAAGGGGAAGGCATTTAGCACTGTTTCTAGTCAGCCTTTTAGATATTGCATGACTATATGACTTTTACAATAAGGTCGTCAAAAAAAGTCTAAAGGGTATTCTCCTTCCTTAGTCTTTAGTAGCTAAATGCAGCAATAGCATTGATAATGATATATTTTATGATCATCTAATTAAGAAGTGATAACAATGATAATGATATATTTTATGATCATTTTATTGTGTATTCAAATTACATGGTACTCATGTTATGTGACCTAGGAAAGATTTGTGAAAAAATTTTATTACCCATCTTTTCTTGTTTTTGCCATAAAATACACTTTAGTAAGTTAAACCTTTGGTCTTAGTAAAATTACTTGGACATGAATTTGGAGACAAGTTGTAGCACTGTGTTTTAATAGTTTTAAAATTTTTTTAAATGCAAAAGTATTAACAAAACTGTTTTAGAAAATTTTGTTCAGGCAATTGTAGAAATAGTTGTAAAATGACAGTTTGCATCCGAAATGGATGACAACTTTGTTGTGAAAACCACTGAATAAGAGCTAAGATTACGCAGCAGGTGTTTGACCATGGAAGAGAAAAATACAAAGCTGAGGGTGGTGTGCCATATTTCCCCATTCACAGCTGAGTGGGAAGGTGCCACGTGTAGGAGAGAGAGCTGCTTTCTGATTTTCCTCTGATAAAGTTTGTTAGCTAGATAGAATTTTGTGTTTTCAGAATACAGAGTGGATAAACTCTACGGCATAGTTTAACATTTAACTAAGTCTTATCCATGGCCCCAAAGAAGGGTCTTCCTTTTCCAGTCAATACTAAATTATTGGTGCTTTTGCAGGAAGAAAGTGCTAGGGGGGATGTGATTCTGGAGAATTAACATTTATATACTCATTATACATTACATCTATAGAAAGTCTTGAGAGAACGTTTTTCCCTGGCAAGCTTCATCACGGTGTGGGCTTTTTCTAGAATAAACTACAAGTCTCTTTAATATTATTCTTGTGATCCTATGTATATAGATGGAATCATCATATGTCTTATCACAGGTCTATTTTGTACTTAAGTAATTATATCCCTTTTGAATGAATTCAAATCAACTTGCCTTCTACCCAGCCAGCATATATTGTTCAACTTTGATAAGAGAAATACTTTTTCATTTGGGACACTAATTGCTAGCTCTCAGTGGGGAATAGACCCCCTATATGTTAGTGTGGTGATATGTAGATACAAAACTGCAGACCTGATGACTCATTTTTTTGCACTTGATTTTTAGTATTAACACATGTATAATACTTCTTATGAATAAGTCAGGCATAATTATGTGACTATATCAGGTTGAGTAATTTCAGGGAATGGATTGGTATACATCAAAAGCTTTAGAAGAGAAATGTCAGTACTTTATTATTTTTTCTACGTGGGAACCTCTGAAGGCAGCTGCTGTGCAAAAGTCATTTATCACTCTCCAAGTGAGTTTCCATATCAGTGGCAGCATTTACACAAATGCTAGTACTGTTTCTAAACCTTAGTGTGAAGCATAGAATCTGAATATTTTACTAACATACAGTGACAATGGTACTTAATATCAAATGGCAACTTTTTAATCCAGGGATAGTTATGTAATTAACGGTTGAATTGTTGCAAATTATTTACAAACATTAGGGGCATTGGGTTATGATATTAAGAGCATAATTTATTTGACATGTGAACACCCTGAAAGGAAATGTGGATTTTTCATTCATCATCTTCAAAGAGTATAAAATGACTACCTCAGGCCTATAATAACCAAAAAGTTTAGTCACACTCATATATACAATCTCGGGATTGCTTTTATTTACGCTTCTCATCCTTATTTCAAGGCTAGTTGTATACTTTATGAATCCACAAATGATTGCCTTTATTGAAAGGTTTGTGTTATTCAAGATGACTTGTAAAGTTTACTCAATCTTCCCTAGCAAGGGAAACAGGAAATTCCAGAGAACACTAGACTCAGCAAACCTATAAAATCTGAGAAAGCAGACCATTATTTCTGGAGACATTTCACATAACACTTTGGGAAGCAATGACTAATTAGTTTTCGGTCTTAACAATAGCACTTTCAGAGGCTTTCCCCCCCACCTTTTCCTTTTATAGCTTTCATATTAGGAGAAGAAGGAATGTAGCTCTGAATGATGAAATATTGGCAACGTATGCACTTGCTTCTCGGTAGGAGCTCAGCTCTTTGATCATTACAATGACCTTCCTTGCCTGGCTGGCAGTAACCAGCTGGAGAGCAAGAACCGATTGTTACAGGCACAACAACATCCTAGTATTCTTTGCCTCTAATAACTATTTCAAATGGAAGGCTCTGTTCTATTCCTAAATTGCTCTTGGAGTAAGTTAAGCCCTTAAAGGAACATGGGTGCTTGTTCATGCCCAGAGCCTCATCTTTTCCATGGCAGGACCTTGCCTAACCACCCACCTGCAACGGCCGGTGAATACTTCGTTATTAGCGGGGTAAAACTTTCTCTGAGTTCTGTAAGTGTAAGTATTGGCATGTTAAATCTCCTTTTCTCGTTTCTCTTTTCTTTCCTTCTTTTCCCTCCTTATTTTTTAAATTACTCATTCATTCTTTCATTTTAGAATTTCACTTGTCTTAACCTGGGCAATCTTCCTTGACTTTTTTTTCTGCCTGTTCCACAACCAGTCTTCCTATCCCTGAATCCTGGTCGCTCCCCCTCTACTATAATCCTGCCAATCTTGGCCTGTACTGTGGCTCTTGGATTATTGCAATAGCTTTCTCATTGACCTTGCTTCTGCTTCAAATTCCATGGTCTCCAAATTGCCCTCGTTGATTCTAAAATCAGCAGCCCCAGTGATCTTTTAGAAGTCATACTATGCCTCACTTTTGCATAGAACCCTCTAGTAGCTTTTCATCTCTCTCAGAGCAAAAGCAGAAATGCATCCCAGGGCCTCTTGCGAATCTGTGCTTCCCTCGCTGTCATTTGCCCCCTACCACTTGTTCCTCCCACTCTGACCTCTGTGCTGTATTGTCCACATGCCAAGCATACTCTGAAGTTGGTGCTTCTGTACTTCCTGTTGCTCCTTGTTAGATACATAGATCATCTCTCAACAGGTATCTCAACAATCTTCGATCTCTGCCCAACTGTCACCTTCTCAGGGAGGCTTTTCCTGAACACTCTATAAACCAGCAATGCTACTACCCCTACTACACCCCACCCCACCTTCCCTTTCTCCTCCCCTGTTTTCTTCACAGCTCTTGGGGTTTGTCCGTTTTTAGTTGTTTGTAGTCTCTTACCCCACATTAAGACATACATTTCATGGAGGCAGGACTTTATTTTGGAATCAGTGTGTCATCCCCCCCTCGCCCTTGCCTAGGATATCTTTCATGAAGTAGGGATTCAATAAAAATACTTCTGATTTGTTGAACGAAAAAAAATAATAAATTAATAAGAATTTATTTGTCTCTTTTCTCCTTTTTATCTTTCCTTTTGTTTTATGTCTCCTACAACCACCTTCCTTGATTCAGGTGAGTGCTTACGTCTCAAGAGTGTGAATTTTTGTTTCTCCTTAGTTATAAATGTGTTACCTATCCTTCTATTTTTATAGAAAAGTTCTTTCCATACCACCTTCTTAATTCAGGCAAGTGCTTATATCTCAAGAATATATTTTTTTCTCTTTGGTTACAAATATGTTACCCATCCTTTCATTTTTATAGTAAAGTTACTTTCCATTGGATACTGGTGCTTCTTTTTATGTTATCAATTGCAGATGGCCAGAGAAAGTTTGTGTGTGTACAAGTGTGTGTATAGTTAAGCTTATCTTTACAATGTAATGTTTGCAATAAAAATAAAGGGAGATATAGATTACATTTTTGATACAACTTTCCCCTGTTTTTGCAGGCAATTCAAGAATTAATGCAAATGCAAACTTGTAGAGGCAGAAATTCAAAATTTCTCTGAACCAAATCATGGAATTCCTATGCTATTTAGATACATTTCCAATGAGTCTGAGAGCTAACATCAAATATAAACTCTTCTCAGTAGGCTGGATTTCTCTTTAGATTATGTTTTCACTATTAACAGAAATGTTGAGAGAATTATTTCAGTTGCATTCAAGTAAAATTGCCTAAGAGACTACCATAAAATAATACTGATGATTTATGACTACTTCTGGGGTGTTAGGAGTTCTTTTTTTTTTTTAAGAGAGGGAGAAAGGCGCGGGGGGAGGGGTGCAGGGGGAGAGGAAGAGAGAGGATTTCAAGCAGTCTCCATGCCAGCATAGATAGAGCCTGATCGTGGGCTCATGAGATAATGACCTGAGCCGAAACCAAGAGTCGGACGCTCAACCCACTGAGCCACCCAGGCACCTAGGAATTCTTATAGGTGTTTCATACATTAGTTCACTAAAATTTTAAATTTGTAACAATTTGATAATCTGAAGAATATCATCCTTATTTCAATTTTAGGAAACTGAGGTTTCTAAGTGATTTGGTTTGTCAAAGACCATAGGGCCTGCCATGCCAAACCTGGAAGTTGACCCAGTCTGAATTTAGAGCTTATACTTATCCTCCTAAACTAGTGTTTCTCAAACTTGTGGGCCACAACCTACACTAATAAAAAATTTTGAATTATGATTACTTGTACACAGACATATAATTAAAACTTAAGCCTTATTATGTAATAACCTCACCATATGTAGTACACTCTGATATATTCTATTCTGTTCTAGCCCAGCCTAACCTTTCCTCAGCATGACACGGCGATCTTCCTTCCTCTCCTCTCCTGCCCTTTTCCTCCTCCCCTCATCCCATCCCATCCTGGTCCACAATCCACTATTTGCCTTTATGATGCACACACTGTTTTAGAAACTGTTTCTATATGCATGAAGCACTGTTGATACAAAATGTAACAAAATCAGACCTTAAGGAACCTACAAAGGGATGAAATAAATTAATGATTAGATAAAGTGATTACACAAAATAATATATTAAATGTCAAAGTTTTTGACTTTGTTGCTTATGTGAGGTCACAAAAGTGGGCGAGATTCCTTGGATAACTCCTCTTACATTTTCAAGAGCCCACCCATCCCATGATATGGTCATACCGTATGTGTGCAGTCTTATCATTTATTTCTTCCTAGTCTATGACACCAATTTTGGTACCTAATCAAAAGCTGCCATGCTTTAATTTTGTGGGTATTTTTAGTACCTGCACTATATTTGCAGTAACACTGTGAACTCCAAATCAAGGAAGGACCAAATAAGGTTGTAGCTGTGATGGCCTTTGAAAACGGACAGCTTAAATACATATAATAAATCCTTGATGCTGTTGTATATATTGTTGCTGCCAATATTATCATTATTCTTTTATACTCCTATGATTACTTAATAAATAATCATTAGAAAGCTGCTTGCTGTATTCAAGAATGGAGTTAGGTACTGGTTTCAATTCTGTATAATACTTGCAATACTGAGTATTCAAGAATGGAGTTAGGTACTGGTTTCAATTCTGTATAATACTTGCAATACTGAGTATAAACTATGGATTATATATTTCTTTGTACTTTGGCATTAATTTCTTTACCTATTATGAGAAAATCATTCAGCCAGTGTATTCAACAAGCATTTATTGAGAACTTGGTATATATAAAAAGAACACTGGGCTGAAAGAACACCATTGCGACATCATAAAGTGAGAATTCCGTAGTGTGTCCTTTTTACCTCTTCATCCTCACCTCCTACGTAGTCCTCCTCACATTTCTGTGGGCAAGTGCTATTTGAAGGGTCCTGAATAAAATATGCATCCATGCCTTCTTGCTATCTGTACCCCCTGCCAGCTCCTTTATCCATTCCTCTGTTGAGTAGAACCACGTCCTTGCTTAACCGTTTTTCTGATATTTTTCTATATTTTTTTCCTATTTTTCTGATAGCCTGTGAACTCTCGTGAGGACATAGATTTTCACTTATTTATTTGGATTTCTGGAGCCTAGTCTGAAGCTTTGCACATGGCAGATGCTCAGTAAATGCTGAATTGATGAATGGAGAAACATTTGTGGGAATTGACATAGGTTTTTCATCACAAGTCTGGTGAAACAAGCTATCCCCAATCTCTTGGATTTGGGGCCTTTGTTAAAAGCATTCTAATGTGCTTTTTTGCATCTTCACCTGATCAGGAATAATGCTACTTTCCATCTAGTGAACACTGAGGATTATGTTGGAAATCTGAATGTTCAATTTGTGTGCTTGAAACATCTGGAAAGAAGGGTTATGTTATGCGCGGGATCAAAATCTGTGGTTATATGGACTATATACACTAGACTATATGTACTGTAGTAATTAGTACTAATAATAGTTATGTGCTATTAATAATATACTAATAGTAATGCAATACTATCAGACGATGTGTAATAGTACTAATAGTAATAAGTGCGCAATACGTCTATTGATGGCTCTTATTTTCTGAAGATATTGAAGCAATATATTAAAAAAGTAAATTTTACAGGCTCTATTACTGCTAGAGTCTTAAGTATTCTTGCTCACTCTAAATTCAACTTTGAGGAGAATTCCTACTTCAAATAAAATTGTGCAAAGATTATTTTTGGTTACCTGTTTCAAATTATTAGGTAAATAATATTAATGGGAAAAATCTGCAGTTGTTGAAAGTTGGTATAATCCTACTAGGAACTCTTGTGAAAAATGGTATGATAAATGAGGGAAAAATTCCTTATTCTATTCATTTTTTTTCATTAAAAAATTCATATGTGGTTGTTTTCACACTAATCTCAAGATATGCAGACCTTTAGGAATCCATATGTCTTACTGAGTTTAAATCGTGGAATTGTCCTGTGGGATTATTTGATGCCTTACACATACAACAAATATTTCACTTAACTTCTTTGCAAGGAAAAGTATGTAAAACTAACATCTGCTAAAAGTGGTTGTACCTTTTGAGTTGTAAACTCAGTAGATTATGTTTTGATAAAAGGTTTGCATTTGCCAACTGAGGCTTTATTTTAACACACAGTTTGTAGCTCCAGATTATCCTTGTTTTAGTAGTAGCCCAATAATGAAATGTAGATGATGGTGTAGCATTATTTACTTATGGAGGAAAGACAAGATGGGTAAGAGATAGCTTTGATATGACAGAAATAATAGGCATGCTGGTCCTGAAGTTCAAACTCTGGTTCATATCATTTACTGATGAAGAAATCTAACTATACTAATTCCATTTACATACATATTATTAGCTAATGATTCTCTTCAGGATGAGGCTAATGTGAGGCAAGAGGGATTTCTAAGGCTCTCTTTCAAGGGGACTGGAGGTTTTATTTATTAGCTAAAACTCTGCAAATCTCCTCCTAGCACTGGCAATCCAGTATCAAGTTTTTTGAGCTGATTTTAATTAAAATTGATTTTAGATTCAATTTCACTTCATCTGACGCTAAAATGATCTGTGGAAAGTAGCCTTTTATGTGTGAGAATAAAAGAAGAATTTTAAAAGTGTATGGTTATGTGTGTGTGGTATGTGTGCATGTTTATATATGTATAATATATTCAAGAACCTTGAAATAAAGCCTGCCAAAAATATACGGTTTTTTTGTTACTGTAGTTTGTTTGAGCTCTAGCCAGAGAAACTTTAGCCAACTAAAGTCAGACTCCCAGAATCACCAGGATATACCTATGTGACCATGGCCAAGTCATTTAAACCCTTGAGTCTGTAGGTGCTCACCTGTAATCTGTTTGTTTGCTAGTTTGTTTTAAATTCCCATCATCAAAATATATACTTCAGAAGGCATAAAGAAAAAGATTGCAAATTTCACATGTTGTAGACTGATAGATAATATATCTAACATATATTAAATAGTGGGTGAATGTGTAAATATATATCACAGATATATAAGTTATATATAAAGTGTTCGTATAGATCACAAACTCAGTATTAACATGGAGAAAGGGATATGCCAACATGATTCATAGAAGAGATGCAAATGACCAATAGACATATGACATACGTTTAAGAAGAAAAATTAATATGTTATTGTTCACCCTGAAGCATTGGTAAAAGTTTTTGGAATATTGGTGTCACTGTGTTGGTATTGGTATAAGAAACAGGGCATTCAGATATATTATTGGAAACATTTGGAAGACCAGTTTATCATTTCAAAATTTTAAATGTGATACTGTGAAATTGATCCAAATTTGTAGAATTAATTATGGTGTGGAGATATTTATACATTTATTAAAACTCATGCATTATAAGCTTTTTATTTATATTCACAAAACAACTGGAGAAGGGTTAAGTTATGGTATATCTATCATTAGACTGGGATAGAGATGTATATAGCAAGACAAGGTCTAAGATTGCAAAAGTGAAAAGAAGTTATATGCTATACATATGTTGTGTATGTGTGTGTGTGTGTGTGTGTATATAAAAGTGTGTCTGGAAGGATACAGGCAAACTCTTAACAGTTGTTAGCCCTGGGATACTGAGGTACTTGCACTTTTTATTCCCTAAACTTCTAAATTCCTTTAACTTTATGAGGCTAAACTTTTAATAGTATTTTTAAACCAACAGAAGTCCTAAATTATCCCTGCCTACATCACAGCAATGTTAGGCTCTAAGGGAATCAGTGAGTGCAAAAATTACTTTTGAATACTGCAGCTACCACACATAAAGTGTGTGCCTGCATGCTCTTACTTCATCCTTAGTATTTGGGCGTACATAGAATGTGCATCATATGTGATTTTGGATGAGTTTAAATAGCCCCATTTAACAAGTGGTTAGTTTATCCTGCACGGCTCATTATTTATTAGATCAGTTGGTTTTGAATAAAGCTAAATATTTCTCTTCTGGTAATCCCAGAGAATTAAAATGGAAGGATGTCATGTACAGGAGCTGTTTTAGTCTCTCCATCTCTCATTCGCTCTTTCTCTGTGACTGTTTCTTCCATTCTGCCTCTTTCTTCATCTCTCATTTTCATAAATTCTAAAAATAGTCTTATATAAATACTGGGAGCAGATTATAGTTTGACTTCCTCATAATGTTAAACTTTGTAATGTTTAAAATTGCTTAAATCAAGGCAACAAATTAGACCCTGATTGGCTGTCAGTCTTACCATAATCTCTCAGTTATTCAAAGACTCAAAATCTTTTGCTCGTCTCCCTTCTACTTTATCAGGTTCCCAACAGCCTCTCCACCCAAAATGATGATATGCCTACTACTACTTTCCTCTTCTTTCTTCTACGAAACCCTGGACATTTCTTGGTCCAACAACTTGAGAGGCCCTACCCCTCATTATGACTCTTTTCTCACTGACAAGGAGACCAATTGAGAAATCATCTTAGTGGGTTTTGAGACCAGCATTTAAACACAGGATTGAGAGTATCAGAGTGCACATAGCACATCATAAGAAAAATGTCATTTGTAAAGCTTTAGATTCTTTCTGTCTCTGCTTCTGTTTCTCTCAGATGCTGGTAACTCTTTAAGCCTAACGACTATGTTTTCCATAATCATCAGACCTGACAAAACTTGCAGAACTCTGTAATCTATGTGATCCTTTTTCTTACTGCAGCCTTATATGGATTTTTTTGAGCCTTGATTATCTTATGTTTAAATACTGCCTATCCTGAAAACTGCTTGACCTTCAGCCTTCCTGATTAATGTTTTTAAAGTCCATTCAGTGTGTTAGGGGAAAGGAGATCTTGCTTTTGGTTCCAATTTTACTGTTACCCTTTGCTCTTGGAAATGTTGTCAACAGGCCAAGGAACGTCTCTGGACCTTGTTCCTCCATCTATAGAGTGGGTATAGTGACATCAGATTTTCATAAAAGCTGGAGGATCATGACTCAGCTGTTTCAAGATCTAACATTTATATGTCTAAGACCGTATCATTCTATTGCTCCGAGCAACATCATAGGCTCTTTCATGTCCAGTGCTAGGTAGACATCCAGTCTTTTTTTATTTTTAATGTAGTACATCACATACACTCATATCATCAGTCAGCTCTTATTGCAATATTTTACTTGGGCATTTGTCATTTGTCTTTCCTTCCATTGGGTTTACCTTTACATTTTATGAGTTTTTAATATTTTAGTACTCATTAGACAATAAAGATGTTAAATTTTTTTTTTCGGTTTTGTTTATTTATTTGACAGAGATCACAAGTAGGTAGAGAGGCAGGCAGAGAGAGAGGAAGGGAAGCAAGCTTCCCGCTGAGCAGAGAGCCCAATGCGCGGCTCAGTCCCAGGACCCTGGGATCATGACCTGAGCCGAAGGCAGAGGCTTTAACCCACTGAGCCACCCAGGTGCCCTGAGATTTTTAATTTTTAAGTATATATATTTAGAATGACTTAAAAGTATCCAAATGTACACATATATGCACATGCAAAATGTGTATTTTCAGGGGCACCTGCGTGGCTCAGTTGGTTAAGCATCTGCCATGGGCTCAGGTCATGATCTCAGGATCTGGAGGCTGGCTCCCTGCTCAGCAGAGAGTCTGTTTCTTCTTCTCCCTTGGTTCCTCTCCCTTTTCATGCTCTCTCTCAAATAAACAGAAAATAATAAAAAAATCTTTTAAAAATCTACATTTTTTTCCTATGTAGTGGTATGACACTTGCTTGGAAATAATTTATTGTGATTTATTTCAGCTTTTACTTTTCAGTTGCATAATATATGTTGCAAATTATCTTACATTCCCAAGACATTTTTTGATATTTACCTGTTTTGAGGTGAGGATCTCAGGAGACTTCATTTTAGAAACCTGAAACAAAAGAAGGCAAATTATATCAAGGTTCCACTCTTCTTCCATTCATCTTCTACTGAGAGGAACTTACACCGTTAGAAGAGCTATAGAGACACAGAGGGGAAATTAATTTTCACAGATTTTCAGTTCAGGGACTCGGCGAAGTGAGAGCAAACTAAAGATGATGGATGACCGCCAATGACTGTGTTAATGCACAGTGATATCATTCAGAGGGTTTCTTTCCCATCAGCATTTAGCATTTTCTACCCTGGTATTAGCTGTGGAGATTGGATGAGAAAAACTAATTTTTTTCTCTGTCACACTTATCCTTCTTAGAAGGTACAATACTTCACTTAACATTCACATTGAGGCTTGTAAATAAGAAATTTGAGACAGTAGAAAAGCCAAGTACACAGTTTTTTCTCTAATTGCTAGCCTACTTTCCAGAGTATGGCTTGTATTTCTTGTGATCACGGTACATCACTCTCCCCATCCACCCACCCCTACTTTGTTCACTGTATTCCTCTGCTCACCTTCATCTCCATTAGGGGCCCCCCAGTCAGCTGAATACAGTGCATTTTTTATGGAAATACAGAGCCTGCATTATCTGAAATAGTATAATTCTCAGAGTAATCTGAATAAACTATGTCCGTAATAGGTTTAGCCTTTTGAGTGGAAGTAGCTGACACCACACCATCACTTTGCAATATCTATTTATAATTCTCTGTGCTGTAGTACCATGGGAGATCTGTATTTTTTTTTCCTTCTCTCTAGAGTTTTCAGTGGTCGTAGAGTCAAGACAGTGTCTGGTTAATTAGCAGCTGGTTTGTCCATGTTCCCAGAGGTTCTTTCAGTTCCAACCCCAGCCACAAAGTACAGCTTCAGACTAGAGAAGGTGACTTTGATGTGGGCCTAATATGATTCACAAGGGGGCCCATTTGGGGATTCAGCTACAGTTTATGCCCCAGGCACCCAGACTGATGGCTGATTAGTCCTTATATCTGAATTATTCTCCTGAATCAACACAACTCAGTGGGAGCCCCTGATTTGCTAGGGTATTACACATAGAAACAGAATTCACAGCAGTCCCTGCCCTGATACACATTCACTTCCATAGAAATGAGATAGAATCTCAGTGATCACTGACTAGCCAGGGATGGCAAGGTCTTCCTTCACCTAAAGTGGTTTGTTGACTTGACATTTTTTTTCTGAAAGAAACTCCTCTCATTGCATTTGATTATAAATTTTCACAGAAAGAAGATAAGTTACATTTCAGCATGAATTTTGTGTCTAGGACATCAGGGAAATTTTTTTTCCAGTTTTACTGAGAAATAATTGATGTATACCACTGAATAAGTTTAAGATGTACAGCACAGTGATTTGATTTACAAATCACCATGCTGATCGTTTTCAGCACAATAGGTTTAGGTAACATCCATTAGCTCATATAGCTAGAATTAAAAGAAAAGGAAAAAAAAATTCTCCTTGTGATGAGAACTCAGGATTTACTCTCTTAACAACTTTCCTATATACTGGGCAACAGTGTTAACTTTTGTCATCCAGTTGTGCATTGTGTCCCTAGTACTCACTTGTCTTCTAACTTGAAGATTGTACCTTTTGACCACCTTCATGTGATTCCACCTCCCCGCCTAATGTCTGCCTCTGATGACCACAAATCTGATACCTTTTTCTGTGAGTTTGGTGGTTTATTTGCTTGTTAAGTTTCCAAATTAAGTGAGATCATACAGTATTTGTCTTCCTGTGTCTGACATTTCATTTAGCATAATAATACCTTCAAGGTCCATCCATGTTGTTGCAAATGGTAAGATTTCCTCATTTTTTATGGCTGATTAATATTCTATGTTATCTATGTACCACAATTTCTTTTTCTATTTAGCCATGGGTGGGTACTTAGGTTTCCTTGTTTCAGCTACTGGAAATAAAGCTGCTATGAGAGTGGGGGTAGAGATATCTTTTCAAGTTAGTGTTTTTGTTTCCTTTGGATATATTTTCAGAAGTGGAAGTGCTGGATCATATGATAGCTCTATTTTTAATTTTTTTGAGGAAGCTTAAAACTGTTTTTTGGTTGTATCAGTTTAGAATCCCACCAACACTGCACAAGGGCTCCCTTTTCACATCCATACCAGCATTTGCTATCTCTTGTCTTTTTGATGATGCCTATCCTAATAGATGGGACATGATATCTCAGTATGGTTTTAATTTGCATTTCTCTACTGACTTGTGATATTGAACATCTTTTTATGTGCCTGTTGGTTGTTCATACATCTTCTTTGAAGATATATGTTTAGGTCCTTTGCTCAATTTTTAATTGGATTTTTGTTTGTTTTGTTTTGTTTTGTTTTAGCTATTGACTTGTGTCAGCTCTTTACATATTTTGGTTACTAAAAACCCTTGGATACGTGGTTTGCAAACATTTTTTTTCTCATCATGTAGGTTATCTTTTCACTTTGGTTTCTTATGGTGGTTTCTTATGCTGTGCATATGCTTATGCTTTTTAGTTTGCTGTAGTCCCACTTGTTTATTTTTGGTTTTGTTGCTTGTGCTTTAGGTGGGATTCCTAAAAATTCATTACTAAGACCCATGTCAAGGTGGTTTTTTGCTGTTTTCTTCTAGGAGTTTCATGGTTTCAGGTCATATGTTTAAGTCTTTAATCTATTTTGAGTTATCTTTGTGAGCGGTGTAAGGGAGGAGCTTCAGTTTCATTCTTTTACATGGGAATATCTAATTTCCCCATCACCACTTATTGAAGAGCTGAGAATTCTTGACTCCATTATCAAATATTAGTTGAATGGATGTGCATAGGTTTATTTCTGGGCTCTTGATTATTTTTCCTTTTTCTTTTTGTCTGTTTCTATACCATACTGTTTTAACTACTATAGTTTTATGGTAGAGCTTGAAATCAGGAAGTGTGATGCTTTCTGCTTTGTTCTTCTTTTTTAGGATTTCTTTGGCTATTCTGGAACTTTTGTGATTTCATATAAATATTAGAACTATTTTTTCTATTTCTATAAAAACTGCCATTGGGATCTTGATAGGGATTGCACTGAATCTATAGATAGCTTTTGGTAGAATTGACATTTTAACAATATTAATCCTCCCAATCCATGGACACTGGGTATCTTTCTATTCAATTTGTGTATTTTAAAAAAATTTCTTTTACCAATATTTGTAGTTTTTAGAGTACTTATCTTTCACTTCCTTGGCTAAATTTATTCCTAAGTATTTTACTGTTTTTGATGTTACTGTAAATGAAATCAATTTCTTCATATCCTTTTGTATGTTACTTTTGTATCCTGCAACTTTACTGAATTCATTGATTAGTTCTAACATTTTTTTTTGTTGAATCATTAGGATTTTCTGTATATAAAATCATGTCATCTGCAAATAGAGGCAATTTGACTTCTTCCTTTCTAATTCTGATACCTTTTATTTCTTTTTCTTGCCTGATTGTTCCAGCTAGGACTTCTAGTTTTATGTTGATAGGACTGGTGAGATTAAAGATCCTTGTCTGTTTTATCTTTTTTTTTTTTCCTTTAAACACATCTCTCTTGTCTTTTTTTTTAATTGAAATGTAATTAACATACAGTGTTATGTTAGTTTCAGGTGTACAATATGATGATTCTACAATTCTGTACATTGCTCATTGCTCAACATACATGTTGATCTTGTTCCTGATCTTAAAGGAAAACTTTCAACCTTTCACCATTGAGTATAGTATTATGGGCATATCACATATGACCTTTATTATGTTGAGATATGTTACTTCTATGCCTAATTTTTTAAGTGTTTTTATCGTGAATGGATGTTGAATTTTGTCAAATGCTTTTTCTGTGTCCATTGAGATGATTACATGATTCTTTTCTTTCATTCTATTAATCTGACATATCACATTTATTAATTTGCATATGTTTGGATTATCTTTGCAGTCCAGGGGTAAATCTCACTTGATTATGATCAATTATCCTGTAGTTTTCTTTTCTTATTGTGTCTATGAGTTTAGGAGAATTCCCTCCTCTTCAATTTTTTGGAGTAGCTTGAGAAGGATTTGTGTTAATTCTTCTTCAAAAGTTTAATGAAATTCACCAATGAAGCCATCTAGTCCTAGGCTTTCCTTTGTTGGGAGATATTTGGTTACTGATTCAATCTCCTTATTAGCAAGTGATCTATTCAGACTTTTTATTTCTTCCTGATTCAGTGTTGATAAATTGTATGTTTCTAAGAACAAAAATCTCACCTTCCACATAAAACCAGATTGAAAACTAGTTATGGTACAGAGAACACATACATATATATCAAAGAAGGGAATAGAGTTAAATCAGTAGGAGATAAGCACTAATATTACCATTGAGGACCATTTTTTAAAAGTCTTGACTTTTCAGGTGCTCGTTTTGGTTCATTTTTAAAAACATGGTTATTTTTTTAAAATATATTTATTTCTTTAAGTAATCTCCACACCCAACATGGTACTCAAACCCATGACCCCAAGATCAAGAATTGCATGCTCCTCTGACTTAGCCAGCCAGGCATCCAAAAACACATTATTTTTAAATAATGGTCATGGGCTTTCAAGATTATGTGTGTGTTTATGTGTGTATGTGTATTTAAAACTAGTGTTTAATGTCTGTGTTAATCAGCAGAGCACCGTCCTTCATGTATAAAATAGAATTACCTAAAAATGCTTTGGATGATCCTAGAACCCAGTTTGGATTTGTATGCACACACATGAACACATACATGCAATTGCCATGATTTGTGGATGTATGTATCTCTCTCTCTATCCAGCAAGAGGAGAAAAGAAAAGCTTCTTTCAGGCTATTGTAGCTACTAATGCAGATGGTGATTTATTATCAACACCAGTAATGAAATTTCTGAGTAGATGCCTCAATATATATTTTTCTACATACTGAGTGGCATATCTTATAAGGAAAAGAAGAAAACCTGATCACTGTACTTTACCTTCATTTTAAACACTGTATATTTCATACTTATTTTAGTATTTAAAGTTCTATTTCCAAATATATTCATTTTTTAAGGCTATGTAATGAGATGATGGTATCATAGATACAATAGAGTCAGGTTATTAGACTTTGCCATAATGTCTTTTTTTTCCTTGAAAGTTAATAGTTTTTCAAACTCTGCCGTGCCCAAAAGAGGCACTAGTGAATAAATAAAATAGTGTCAACTGTGATGTTAAGATAGATGTTTGGTACCAAAATATAAGTTGTGAATGGTAATGCTATTCTGTTGTTGTTTTTCAAAAAAGGGATTTGCTGACCTCTCTTCTTGTTCATTATCATCTAGTACCATTAATAATCTTGGTCATAATGTGACTTTCATCCATTTAATTCATATATGCTAAGAATTATCTTTCTCATCTCTTTCATTTATATAACCAGTGTAAGATTCAGGGCTGGAAATGTTACCTATAATTGAATTTCTCAAATTACCCAAGAGCTTAATCATTTTATGACCTGAAAAGTCATGCCTAGTTGCCAGTGTATGTATTATAGGAAGCAAGAGGTTGCATTCACCATATCAGTGATACAAGAACTCAGATCTACAGAAAAATAAATTTTGCATTTTCTTAAGACAATAATCATATCATAGCAACAGATTACATACTTAACAACTGTAATCAGCTTTCATTAATCATGGAAGGTGAAATTAGTTCTATTAGTTCAAGTCACAACTTTAAGTAATAATGTAAATTCAACTACAGTTGAGTTCCTTAAACTTTTTTGATGACTACTTCCTCGTTTTCCACTGGAATATATTTTGAATGAGCTAGGTAATTTGTTCATATGTTTACATTATGTCCTATATGATGGTTTTAATTGACTTTACATATTGAGAAGCTGCCCATTTTCTGATGACTGCATAATTGCTGTGACTATGTTGTGATGGTATACATGATGCTAAAATATATAGGATTGGATGGCTCCCATCATTGTGCTTTAGATTGCACATGCCACCCTTGAAAAAGGAAGTACCTGGGATTATACGTGTGGCTGTTCACAGAGCTTTCTGAGTCCTTTTTAAAGAAAATTTTAACCCAATATTATGCATCTACACCAGCAGTTGTTTTTCTGTGTGTTATAATGAGGCCTATCTGTTCTTAAATGCCTGGAGGTGAGCTGTTTATAGATGGTTGGGAATAAAGGCATTATTTTGAAACTTCAGTTCTCCTCCAATCAAATACACCTTTTATGCATGGATAGTTAAATGGGTGAAAAGATAGTTGACAGCAATATTTGGAAATATCCTGAAAATGGTTTGACCTTTTCATTAGGTGCTGGAAATTAAAGCAGAGAATAAAAAGATTTTAATTTAACCTTTTGAACAAAAACCGGCTCGTAAGTCAGACGCATCCTGGGTATGTGCATGAGCTACTAATGGCAGAGAGGCTCATTTGCTCCTTAAAGAGTAAAATTTGAGCACAAGGAAAGAAAACCTTTCTCTGGAACAAGTAAGCTCTATTTAAAAAGTGTAGGTCTCTATTTAAAGAGTAGGACTGGCAAGGGCCTCTGTCATCTGGCCAGCCAAGAGGATAATATGCAGAGACATTTAAATTCAGTGGGACAAACACTACCCTTTGTTGGCTCCCACACTCAGACACATACACAGAGCTTCCACTAAAGTTAGAGAACTGTATCTAATTTGGAATTCAGAAGATTGCCAAAAATAAATAGTTTATTGTTATATTCAGATTTTATTCATGGTTTTCTAGGTTGTTGTACATGACATCACTGCTCTGAAGCCAGCCATTCATCAGTATTGGTCACTATTCTTTCAGATGCTGAGGTGGGGGTAGGTTTAAGAAAGAAAGAAAAAAGAATGTGTTTAGTATAAATTTGAGAAGCCTTGAAAATAAAGGTTAGAGGTACAGTTTGGAGTCAGATCTTCTCCATTAATCTGGTCTTTGCATAAACTGTATTTTAATATATTATGAGTGAATTTAAAAAGAAACAACTAAAAGTCCCTCTTTCCCTATACTTCCACTTCTTGTAGAAAGCACTTAATAATATGTTTTTTTTCAGACTTTTTGCTCTACATTTACAAATGTGTTTCTCTGCGTGTGTCTGAGAGAGAGAAAGAGATAGGCATATTTTTCTGCAAGATGCTTTTTAAAAATTCTATGAAATATTAAGGGCAGCCTCATATGTAGAAAACTGTAATACTTTCAATTTAATAGCTGCATCTTATCCATATGCTTAACATTTCTCCTAATATTGAGTATTCATTCTGTCTTCAATTTTTCTCTATTTCTAAAAATTGGCCTCAATAAATATTTGTGTACATATTAACCAGTGAATGTTTATGACATTGTGAGCTTCACATTTCTCTCAAAAGTTCTGAATGTTTAAATAAATGTTGAATTACCATGTTGATAGATTCTTTCTCACAACCCTAAAAATAATATAAAATTATTGGTGTATTTAAAATAATGACAATTTTTTAAAGATTTTATTTATTAATTTGACACACACACACAGATCACAAGTAGGCTGAGAGGGAGGCAGAGAAAGAGGAGGAAACAGGCTCCCTGCTGAAGAGAGCCCGATGAGGGACTTGATCCCAGGACCCTGAGATCATGACCTGAGCCGAAGGCAGAGGCTTAACCCACTGAGCCACCCAGGCACCCAATAATGACAATGTTTATTGACCCTATTATATCTATGGCATCATTGACCTTTCAAAAAATCTAAATCTAGATATGAATCAGTGGCATGAAAATAAAAATAGGAGAGTTTATAATGACTGATGATGAAATGTATTGACACCTAAAATAACCTTTTTGTGAAGATATGCTTCTTACTGTTTATTATTCCTATATTTTCACAGAAACACTTATATAACCCTTGTCAAAATTATGGTCTGTAATATTACTGGATTTTTGTTTTTGGAATTAAAAATAAATACTTAATAATGTTATACCATTTATAAAACAGAAGATTAAGATGTGTTGAACTTGAGGCACCTGGGTGGCTCAGCTGGTTATGCATCTGACTCTTGATTTTGGCTCAGGTCATGATCTCAGGGTCAGGGGATTGAGCCCTGTGTTGGACTCTACATTCAGTGCAGAGTCTGCTTAATTTCTCTCTGTCTGTTCCTCCCTCTGCTCGTGCTCACTCTTTCTCAAATAAATAAATCTAAAAAAATAATGTTTTGAATTTAACCATTGTAGGACTGTTTGCATTATTAGTCCATTTAGGGGAAAAACAGAAATGCAGTTATGTCCACCACTGCTATTACTAACTTGTAGTCTAAAATTCTGATTACATCAGAGTAATGATATGAGCCATGAAAATTTAAACTACAAAGTTGGTGTTGTTTTCATGAACAGGAGAAATGATTTTATTCGTATAAACTGTATACACTGTATATTATATATTATAAAATACAGTATAAACTGTAATTTACTATCCAGACTGAATATTGTAGCAAGAACTTTATCATTAACCACCAAGTGCACCTAGGAAGGCTACCATAAATTTTATGCAGTTGTCAGGTTTGATTTCTTTGGTTCTTATTGTGTATGTATTTCTAGGACAATATAAATCTGGAAGAACACAACTGGAGCATGTCCAAAGGAGAGTAATGAAATCACACAAACTCTTGAAATCATGTCATAGAAAAAAACTGTAGGAGGATCTGGAAGTCCTGCCCCATGAAAAAGAAACAATGAGAACAGTTAAAAAGTATTTCAAGAGAGTTTATATGGAAAATAAGCTGAATTTATTCTGTGTATTTACATAAAGCAGAACTTAGACTGATGAGAAGATGTTGAAAAGGAAGGAAATTTCACTTGTAGTCTAATCCTTATGGATATTTTCTGCTTATACAAATAATGAATATTTATTGTACAAATGAAAGAAAGTACTAAAGTAAAAATGTCACTTTGGATACTACCATCAAGAAATAGTTTGGTGTGTTTTCTTACAAGATTTTTTTTATACATACCGTTGTATTCAAGTTATTTGGGTGTCCCTTATTAGATTTCTACCAGCTGTTAGGCTGAAGAAAAAGATATTATTTCATGGCAAATAGAATATTTATAAAACTCACTTCCTCTCAAATATTCTTACTTAATTTTTCTTCTTGGCCAGTGTTCTGTTAATTTTTGGATATGATTTGGAAAGGACTCTTTTCAAAAATATAAAATATTAAAAAATATAATGCAAATATGGTGCAAAGTTTGGAAAAGAGGCAGGATCTTATTAACTTGTTGACATGATGTTGGAAAAAAGTTTGAACAACAAAGTTCCTGCAATTTTGTTAGCGTTTAATCTGCTGATAGTGCAGTAAGAGGGAACCAACGAGGTATTTGGCATGGTTGATGCTTAAAAATTTTGAGGGATAGGGAGAATAATTTGTATGTCAGGGGAGTAAGAAAACACTTGGGAAAATTGATAAAGCCCTAGAACATTTTGGTAAAACTGCAGACTGTGTTATGGAATTCACCTTTTTTGCTGATACAATTAAACTCAACACAGTTTATGTTTAATCTGAATGTATCCATACCCTATGACCCAGCATCAGGTCTTTAGATATATATCCAATAGAATTGTGTGCACCAAGATGTGTTTACCAAAAATACATGTACAGAATGTTTATAACAGTTCTATTAATAATAGCCCAGAAGTGGAAACAAAACAATGTTCTTCAAAATTAGAATGGATAAATTGTGATATGTGCATATAATGGAACGTTTTATGGCAATGAAAGTAAATGTACTATTATTACGTACAACAGTATCAGTGAACCTCACAAATATAATGCTGAAGGAAAGAAGTGAGACATGAAAGTGCCTAGTATATAATTTAATTTTTATAGAGTTAAAAAAATGAGCAAATATAAAAATGAAAGTTCAGCTAGTAGTTGTTACTTAGACGGGATTAGTAACAGAGAGAAGCATGAGGAGAGGGGGTGTGGTTTTCAAAATGTTTTATTTCTTTTTCTGGTGGGTTTATTGGGTATGTATACTTTGTGTTAATTCACCAAGATCTCCACCTATGGTTTGCTCACTTTTCTGTATATATGTAGCATTAGAATAAAGGAGTTTATATTAAAAAAAAAACTTCACTACTCTTTCTCACACCCCAACACAATAATTAATTCAATCTCTGTCCATTATAAGAAGAAGCTCAGAGTTGTAAGTATAACTAAAATTTATTAAACACATGTTAAAATCAACTTTTTATATTTTTGAGAATTTGAGAAAAGGTCCTCCCCTCTTCACTCCCTCCCTCCCCAGTTTATTGTGAAATTTAAATTTACTACTGCCTCTACTATCTCAGATACTGAAAGTCTCCAATTTATACCTACAATATATCCAATATCATACTTTTTATATACATTTCACTGTTTTATATATGTTTATATACATAGCTGTTTTCCACGACATTCAATATTTTCAATTAGAAATATTTCATTGACTGGAAGTACTAAAATGTATTACCATTTCCTTAATTTGGGGAATTTAAGTTGTTTCTGATTGAGGAAGTACTTTTTAACAAAGATGTTAACAAATGAAACAAGTATCCCAAGAGTATGCTCCCTTATTGGAAACATTCAAGCTGAAGCTAGTGGAAAAGTAAGGGGAATCACACTGCCCTGTCAGTGCCTGACAAATACTAGGCTTTTTAAAGGTGTCTGTGGAATGAATTACTGTGTTTGCAAGTCTTTCCAACTCTGATTACCTAGGACATGTGAGCAAGCAAAGTCAACAAGAATATTGTGAAATGTCTACTAACTGAGGCTATTGGTGTATGATGATGTCTGATTGTAATTATTACATCCCTCATCTAGGACTCCTGGTTCAACTCCCATGGTTTGATATTTATTTATCAACTTTGCCTTTGTTTTAAAAATAGAAGATCAGCACCATTTATATTGCTGGGAGCCTTTACTTTTGGCAAATGGTAGATAAGATGTCTCCAAAAGTGATTTTGTTTCATTGATGGAAGAATGTTTAACAGAGCATGTACACTTTATTTTTATCCTTCATTACTCTTTCACAGTGCTAGTTATAGGGTAGACACTTTTAGTAACCTTCCTTGAAGGATCCAGCTATTTTGTAAGACTAACCTATGATTCCATCATTATCATTCTTTGCTGAACCGTGTGTAAATAAATTTAAGACTTTAAGAAATGCTTTATTATTTCAAGAGTTCCTTTTTTCTTATTGAACACAGAGGTCTAAAATTCAGTTGTACTTCCACTCTTTCTTCATAGGTATACCATAACTAAAATTATTATTTAGTACACAATTTTTACTCTATGCTTCTTTTATGTTTTTGAGAATAGGCAGAGCTCCAGAGATTATATTATGATTGGTCAGCTTTTTTTTTTTTTTTTTAAGATTTATATATCTTAGAGAGAGCATGAGCACACATGCATGTTTACAAGGTGTGAGGTGGGCAGAGGAGAGAAAATTCAAACAGACCCTACTACTGAGTGTGGTGCCTGACTTGGGGCTCATTCCCATGACCCATGAGATCATGACCTGAGCGGAAACCAAGAGTCAGAGGCTCAGCCGACTGAACCACCCCATGATTGGTCAGTTTCCTAATCAGAAGGAAAGGAGAGTTTTGATCATATATCTCTTACATTTCCCCTTTGAGTACAATGCAGTAAGACATAGAAAATGAAGGGAAAGTATCAAGAAGGGGAAAGACAACAGTGGAGGTTACATGTAATGTCCGTTTCCATGTGGATTATATATATACATGTATATGTGTATGTTTGTGTGCATACATAGATAGATATGTATAAATAATAGGGAAGACCAGCTGACCAGGACTACAGATTGTACAAATCCCCCATGTTGAATTTCCAGACAGCACATCCCCTGTCTCCACATTATCTGTAGCCACTGATTTATCTGGAGATGGAACTTCTTAAAAAACCACACTGGCCTGGGAGCCCTATTGGCATATTGGGTAAACTGAGACATGGGGTGGCTTAGAGAACAGAAGGCATATTGTAGGAGGAATTTTGAGACCCGTAGGAAAGAATTCATCCTGCGGAAGAAGTCTGACTCAATGACATGGGCTCTGGGGGAAGTGAGGGTACAGGGGGAACTGTGGGTTTGAGAATAACGTGGTGGTTTCACTGAATCTGCCCCAATCTGGCAATGCTTATGGTAAATGCATATCCCAGGGTGTTAAGGTTTATGCGGAACCTAAAAGAGATACAGTACAAAAGTATTACATCTGAAGTAATTTTGCTGTGGGACACATCTGAAGGATGTAGTCAGCATCTGCTTTATTAATCAGCAGCTTTGATTTGTTTGTAGGGTGGTGTGAGGGCTCCAGAGCAGGTCATCACGTTACAGGACAGAGGCCAGCAGCAGACTGAGGGGTGGTGTGACCAGAGCATCAAGCAGCGACGTGAGTCCTGCGCTAAGCCATGGCAGCAGACTGAGCTTTGTGCAGCAATCTTTCAAGAGCAGAAATGGGCCAAAATGAGCACTAGGACTACGGCCAAAGTACAGAGTAGCAGTGGCAGTCGGAACATTGGTCAGGATAAATCTGTAAAAATGATACTCTTAGAAAACAACCAGAAATACCAAAAGTGAACCTCAGAAGCTGAAGCTGAAGCCCTTGTGATACAATTGGGGCTAACCAAGCTAAAGTCTGGGCTTGATTTGTCAAGGGAACTTTGTGTGCAGCTACAGGCAGGTAGGCCTGCCATTGACACATACAGGGAGAGCATGTGACTAGCAGCCTATAAGTAGCATCAGTATAGAATATAAATTTGTATATGTGCTGCCGAAGCGAGCACTAAAGAATATAAATTTGGACTTGGCTATTGTAACCCTCCAACAGAAAAAGCCAAGGAAGAGTGACCCTTGTTTCTCAATGCACGTTAAACATCTTTCACTTTTTTCCTCATTGCAAAATCTGCTTTTTACAACATAAATTATAAGGTACTCATTGAATAAATTTATATCTTCTTATCAGAATTTTCATTAGGAATGTCTCTATTCATGAGTTCTGAGTAAAAAATAATTGCTTTTTGTATGTCTGCTGTGTCAAAAGACTGGAATTTGCAGTTTATCTTTTTATTTATTTATTTTTCTTTCTTTTTTTTTTTTTTTAAGATTTTATTTATTTGATAGGGAGAGACACAGTGAGAGAGGGAACACAGGCAGGAGGAGTGGGAAAGTCAGAAGCAGGCTTCCCACCGAGTAGGGAGCCCGATGCGGGGCTCGATCCCAGGACCCTGGGATCATGACCTGAGCTGAAGGCAGACGCTTAACGACTGAGCCACCCAGGCACCCCTATTTATTGAAGATAGTCATCTGCTTCTTATTTTTTATGGATTTCTCACCCTGGGTTATTTCTGATAATATTAATCTATTTCAAGGTGTAATAATGATAAAAGCAGTAAGGTCCAGCATCAGCACTGACACAGAGGGGAATGTGTGTTAATTCTGGAGATAAAATTCATCTGGTTAAACAGATCAAAAGTATATACCTTATAGGCTCCGGCAGGCACATGATGGTTTAATACAAAAATAAGTAAATGTTTTTCTCCGTGGATGTCAAATCTACAGAACTGGTAGCAGCTTCCTAGAGTACTATGTTAAGAAAGAGGCTGAAGCTTGGCGGCAAGAAATCAGTAATGCTTATCTGGGAGCGCTATCCTAGTGGCTGGGAGGTTGGGGCCTCCCACATATTTGGACACATATTTGCCAGTTCTGGTCAAAAGCTTTCCTTAACTAATTAGTTTAACTGGTTCACTATCACAGTATAGAATCCTTGTTTTTTTCTTGTATTTTCCATAGTTTTTCCTACAGATGCTTTAAGTAAATGTCAGTTATTGTATGCAGCAGAGACTAAATTATGAACATGTATGAATAAGATCTAGTTTAAATGATATACTTGCCCAAGCAACCTATAGATGAAAACCAGAGTCCATTTAGACTGCCTACAAACAGAAGGAAAGGGATTCCTGAGCTTTGAATACGTGGGGACAGTGCTCCTTTCCAATTCAACTGCAGAAATATTTAGCAAGTACAGAGAGGTTCTCAGAATTAGATTATGCACCAAGAACCTGATAATCAAATATGAAAACAGACATATTTTTCAGAAACTATAATTGCCTAAATTAATAATTATAGAATTACTAAAATTTTCTGAAGTGTTAATTATAGAATAGTTAAAAACCAGTTTAGATATAACAAAAAATATCTAGAATTCATTTATTTATTAATCTTAGGAAAATGCTAGAGATTTACCAAGTTAGAGATTAAAAAATTTTTTTTTGTGCTCAGAAAACACCTTTGAATTCATAAGGTGATGAATTGCAGCCCTTCTTGTGCAGTGTAATTAACTGCCTAATTTTAGGTGGGTCACTACAATTTTGAGATTAAAGCTTTAAAAAAAATTGTAATAGCAGTATTTTATATATGAATAATGCTTTACAATTTCCAGAGTGCTATGTTTTCAGATACTTGGTAATATAAATAGGTCAAGTGTTGCCTCCACTTTCCATTTTAGGCATCTGTGGCTCAGAAGGTTTAAATTAGTTGCTCAAGTTCACAAAGCCAGTAGAATTGGAAGTCAAACCCAAGTATTTGGGCTTTTACTCCCAGATCTTTTTTTATGTTACATTAAGTCCAACAGAATATATTCATGAAAACAGTTTAAAAATATAAATTACCAGGGCAAAATAAAATTTTATTCTTGTACTTTACTTATTACTCATTTGATGACCTATGGATAGCAGGAAACTCACTTTATTAATTTCCTAATTAAATAAAATTGCCTTCTGACTCTTATGTAGCTGTTATTTTCAGCATTTTTCCTTTAAAAAGTGGCATTTGATAATTAACTAATTATACAAGTTTTACTAAACAATTCCGTTGATCTCATGACTGGGTTAAATATAATCATTTTTGGTAACTGTATAAAATAGAACATTATAAATAAATTTTCATTATGGTTGTTAGTTCTTGCTGTCAACAAATATTCAAACTAAAAGTTTTCTTTTACCTAAAAATAGAGAAGGATGGCATCAGAATTTAGTTTCTTCTTAATTGATTTCTAGTTTGTTGTCCCTGAGGACACAGGTCATACATAATTCACAGCTGTCTGTTGTCTGGATTTTTCCTTTTCTTTTTCTTCTTTTAAAGTTGAGTGCCTATTTGCTTCACTTAAAGATGAAAATTTGGATAATAAAACAGAGTCAGGGATGTGGAAGTGAATGTAGGAAAAAGATCAACTTTCTTCCTGTTTGTTTTAAGAAACTTAACATTCTACAACTTAAGAATAGTCATGTAAATACAAAAAAGATAAAATAACTTTTTTTCATTCTAAGTTCAAGATGATTTTTAAAATAGTTTTCTCAATGCTAAGTCTCACTCAATGAATCCTGTAAATCCTATAAACCTTGAAATACTAGACCTAGAAATACTTGTAGCTGTGATATTCTTAGTCCCTTTTCCCACTTAAGGTGAATTTTTAGCCAGGACATTGATTTCATTACATGATCAAAAAATCCTACAGTATTCAAGCACGAAAATGAAATGAAAACAAAATCATTTTGTATTGGTGTTTATCTCTTCTCTAAATTCAGAAGGAAAAATTCTAACAATAAAAATCTATCAGCCAGTTCTGTGCTTTAGTAGTAAGTAGAATTTTAAAAATACAGTACAAATAACTGTTTCATTTATTCATTTTCTAAAGGATGGATCCAAGAATCTATTGTAGCCCCAGAAGAACGTACAGGAAGAATGGGCCAGGTTGAGGATTGTAGCCAGCCGTCTAATTACACAAATAGGTTCACAGCACAGTTGGGTCACAAATCATGTTTCTAAACTTAGGAGATGAATCTCCACCATAAATTATTGAAAAGCACTCTGTGGTGCTCCATTCTGCATTTCCCACAAATTAGATTACCGAGAGCCATAAAGCATCTTTAGAAAGTGTTTTCCTGGCTGTTTTAAAATTTTCCTTTATCATCAATTAGTGTCAACTTTGAAAACATCAGCCATAACCAGAAAACATGAAACCAAAGGATAAAATATAGAAGCAAAGAAATTACTCTTAAAAGCAGAAGCAGTTTTTTACCTGTTAGGCAGATGTAACCTATTAATGAATATTTGTGGGCTTCTATATCCCAAACTTCCATGGGATAAAAATGTAATAACGTGTTACATAAACATAACTCCCACATTTCATTTCTGCATTGATACCTGTTGTGAAATAAGCATAGGCAAACTAAAATAAGTTTCGGGGAGATAATTTCATCCTATAACATAGTTAATCCACTGGCATTATTGTCACTGAGATAATATTTAGCTCTTGAGTTCATATATATTCACCGCTTTCATTCCTAAGATTCACAAACCTGAAAAGGAGCTGGTGACAGATATTAGAAACTAAGGTTATGACTGGTACTGTACTAAGTTTCAGACGATTTGGCCACTCTGCTTAGCTCTTCTCTAGGCTTTCTCTCATTCTATGTTTATGAAATGGGACTATCAACCCCTTTCCTCCTTGTTAAGGCATCAGTGAGTTTTAAAAAATACCAAGTCAACAAAGAGCTGCATTTTGTTGATGGGTCCAAAGTATTGCTAAAGTGCTTCACCTAAATCCATCAAAATTGTGTTTCAGATTTTAAATGGAATATGGAGCGATGGTCCATTTCCTATCTCTTTGTTGGCGGATTTTAAAATGTCCTGCTCACACTGACTGAAGTTAAAAGAATATGGCTCACAGAACCAAAAACCCTGGAGCTTGTGGAACCGGCTTCAAATAGAGCTGTATTCCAGTCACAGAACTGGTGTTGGGTGTTCTTCAGCCGCTGTTTTGCGACCTACAGTGTTGGCTTCGTGCTCAGGTTTTATGTGATAGCCAGGTGGCAGAACAGCTCAAGTGCCCACGCTTCTTGAGATTCTGAACTAGTAGGAAAAATGAGACTTCCCTTTCCCAGGATTCCTTGCAGATGATCATGGAGTCTCCGAGGTTCTGATTAGTTCAGACATCCACACCTCATCTTAACCCTTTTCTAATGAGCAAAGAGAGAATGCCCGTGTTTGTTTTTGGTTTGTTTTTTTTTTCCAGATCCCAGAAGACATGTGTGTGCAGTCTGCTACCACTTTTCCTATAGTATTTTGAGTGAATGGCTTACTCTTCACCACATCAATTTCTACTGCCTCACCTTTTAATTCAGGATAAAATAGAAAGAATAGCCATTAGGGAAAAGGTATTTGTTTCAAGGAATGAGTTAAGGAGTAAAATTTTGGGGACATTATGAAGGTAATTGCTTTTGAAATTTTAACTTCTAAAATTAATTGCCAAATAGTGGCTTTAAAAAGAATATTCTCATTGTTCTTGGGCTTTTCATTTTTTCTTTCTGATAGTGACTGCTTGCTTCTGTGTAAGTGACCCATCAGATTTACAAATTGGTTGATTTTTGGATCTGGGCCTGAATGGTCTCATAACTAGATATTAGAAAACTCTGCTTTAATTAATTTTCTTTCCTACCAACTGAATTTGGTATGCTTGTTAAGGCATTGGTAAGTTTTTTTAAAAAAACACTAAGTTTACAAAGAGCTCCATTTTATTGACTGGTCAAAAGTATTGTTAAGCTGGCTCCCGTGTGTTTGAACTCACAGATTTTCAGGTGGTAAGAATTTCTAAATCAATTCTTCCTCGACACTGAATAGGCCCTATTCTTTCACGTGGGAGCTGGACCTCTGCCATTAACAGAGGCTAGCCCATGTGGCTGAACAGGACATATGTGTAGACATAGATACACACATGGACACTGAAGAGTACGGTGATCTTTCTCTCACTTGGAGGTTGTGTATGGGCAGACTTGCCTCAGATGGGGTTGGGTTTTATAAAAATGTTAGGGTTGAGTCACATTTGTTGTGTTGTGACATTTGCTGCTTCACCGTCAAAGAGGAGGTGCGGTTGTGCTGACAACTCTTTGGCATTCTGCCTCAGGGAAGTGTTACATTATCAAAAGGAGCAGTCACCCCATCATTGTTGGGGTGCCAGTAACTAAAGTGTGGACGTTTGACCGTGACTCTCTGCAGAAAATGATCAAAAGAATATACTGAAATGAAAAACGTAACTAGGCAGAGTCCTGTCTAATGAGTGAGAGGAGAGCTCTTTAAGGCTTGATAACTTAGATTAGCATATGGGAAATATGGCTAATGTTTCTGAAAGAAAATGGTTACTAGGAAACTGAAAAGGCCCCTAATTATGTGAACTCCAAACTATATCAATAAATATAGAATTCACATCACTTTGTGATAAAACTAGTACTAACCTGCTAATATTTTAAATATCCTTTTTGGTTTTTTTCTAGAGCAAGTAAGATTTACTGTCTTTGTAAGGATTGGATACAAATTTGCAAAGACTGGATTGACTTAAAAGCTCATAGCTGAATATTGGTTCTTACTGCTGTCTTCTACATCATGACTGAGAGTAGCAAAAGGATATCTTGAAATAAAAAGATATTTGTTATTTAGTTGGCCGAAACTTCGAATTAATATCTATTAAACCCTTGACCTCTATCTACCCAGAGCAGTAACAGAGAGAGAACTAAAGATGTTGGCTCATGTTTGGCACTCCCATGAAGGATCTTTCCTTACTAAACCTGACTTTCCTACTCCAATAGACCTTACTCACTTTTGCCATTATAATGATGTGGATGGAACTAGAGGGTATTTTGCTGAGCGAAATAAGTCAATCAGAGAAAGAAAATTATCATATGATCTCCCTGATATGAGGAATTTGAGAGGCAGAGTGGGGTTTTGGGGGGTAGGGAAGGAAAAAATGAAACAAGATGGGATCGGGAGGAAGATAAACTATAAGAGACCCTTAATCTTACAAAACACACTGAGGGTTGCTGGGGGGAGGAGGGGAGTGGAAAAGGTTGTTAGGTTATGGACATTGGGGAGGGTGTGTGATATGGTGAGTGCTGTGAAGTGTGTAAGCCTGATGATTCACAGACCTGTACCCCTGGGGCTAACAATACATTGTATGTTAATAAAAATAATAAAAAAGATTAAAAATCTTTCCACAAAGAGAACTCCGTCCTTCACCAGTGATCTATAACAAAAATTTAAGGATGAAATAACATTAAATTATTCTAGGAAATAGAGATCTAGTTTCTAACTGGCAGAATGAGATCTGTGAGTTCAAACACAGTGAAGGCCATTTCCTAATACTTTTGATCAATGAAAAAAAAATGGAGTTCCATGTAAACTCACCATTTTAAAAATTCCTACTGTAGGTACTGTTCTCTGGCTGCTGTATTTCTTCCTTGGTAAAGACAGACCTCATCCTGTTTCTTTGGTTTCTTTGGAGTTGAACTGAGCATATGAGGGTAACTTTCTTTCCCAGGCTATTAGTCAAAGCTGTGGTCAGCACCAATTTTGACCAAGACAAGTCTGACCCAGTTTTGCCATGGGCTACTGCAAGGGATTGCTGTTAGGAGCTGGCATGAGGCTGAGAAGTAGGGTTCTCAGCTGAGCAAGACTCTCATGTTGGTTAGGTGTGTCTTTGGGCTTTTCCACCTCTCCGTATTTATTTTACGGTTTATGGAAGACCTTCAGATTCCTTTTTCTCCTTAGCTGCATGTGCCCGAGATCAGTTACTTCCTACTAAGTTATAACAGATTTCTTAGAGGTTAAAGTGTTAAGAATTAACTCTTTTGCTCTCAGATGATTTTTAAAAAGATACTCTAGTGGGGTAGAAATTGGGGAGGAAAGCATAAAATTTATTGAAATAGTAAAAAATTGTCTAAGAAAATGCTGAACAGATAAATAAAATTGCCTTTTGGTAGTATACATGCTCAAATGGTTTACTTTTCAAGTTTTTTTTTTTTTTTGTGGGGGTTGTTTTTTGGAGAGGCAGGTTTTTGCTTTGTTTTGTTTTGTTGTTTTTTGTTTTTAACAGTTAAAATAAGCTTTATTTTACTGACTATACTTGACTAATGGTAACCATAGAAAATGGCCCTTGGCTCCAATTTTTGCTCCCTTGCCAGTGAATCAGCCTGCCTAGGGTGATGATTTAATTTTCACGGTGTTCAAATTACAAATTAACATTTACAAGTATAGATTTGGGGGATTGTGCTGAACCTAGTAGAGTTCTCTGAGGATGGTGTGCCCCCTTGGGCTGCATGATATAACTTCCTTATTAAAATGAAAGGAAATTGCCTGCTGGTTATCTTACAGCCTATCTTCCAGTCCTTATACTTGAGAAAGGCAGTCATCAGAATCTTCAAACTACATAGATTTTCCTGTATCAAAATATTTCAGATCTTTAAGTTTGCACACTGCTTATGATGAAGTTAATGTGAAAGGATTAAGTAAACTTTATGTTTGCTTCTGATAATCGGAGTAGTCCCTGAGCACAGGGTATAATTCTAGCCTATCACCACATATGTTTCATAATACCACTAGCACTGGTGCTTGCAGTGGAATAATAAAGGGAACAAAGCTTTTGAAAATTGGCTTGGATGCAGGGCAGAATAAACAATTGTTTGTTCAATTATATGAAATTATGTGGAATGATAGTATATGACAGCTGTACTTGGGAGGGGCAAAGTTCCTGTGTTTCTGTGTTTTATGGTTTTCAGTTTCATTCTATGGTGTCAAGAGTGGATTTTCCTAAACTAATAGAAAAAGAGAGAAAGGCTACTACTATGTTTTCTTGTAAAGTAGTTTGAGCAGAAAAATTGTAAAAAAAAAAACCCGAACGCTCTACTGTGACTAACATTTCAACTCAACCTGTTTAATGGACTCTGGAAAATAAACAATGGTTTCTAGAGAAGAATGAAAAAGCCAAAAGAGAAAATTAAATTAGTGGCACTCTTTCTGTGGGGAGCTCTATTAGTTGTGGAAAAGAATAACAAAGTCAAGATAAGGTCTTAACAAAAAGGTGCGTGTGTGTGTGTATAAAAATACACATAACACTTCTCTCAGACACACAGGGACTTCGTGGTCAGAAAAAATGTTGAGTCCTAAGTACTTGATTAAATGCTGGATATCAAAACCAAATTGATTTCTAGAATGTAAATGATCTTTTCTTGACACAGATTGATCCTATAAAATTACAAAATTGATGAAATTTAAAAATAAAAATTTTTATTATTTTTCTGTCTGTTAGGCAGACCCTGGTAATTTTAGTAAACTATAAATTAAAGTGATAACATAGAGGATTTCAATGCAAGTGACTCTTCTGTAATTGAAGGATTTCAAAATATTTTGTTTGAAATGAACACAAAAGACCAAAAAAGCTCAAAAAGTTTTAGTTAAGTCCAATATTTCCTGAAAGGTTTACAAAATTGTGACCTAGTAATAGGACATTTGCAGATGTTCTGGTTAGCAGCAATGTTAAGGTCTGTGCTATCAGATTATGGGATTCTGATTTTTTATTATATAAAAATAACACCTCAGTTGGTACTAGACAAAGTAACTGCATTTTCTCTTTTCTCTCATTTTGTTTTTTTACTGGCAAATCTGAACTGGAACGGTCGCCTTTTAGGAGTGCCAGTGCCTACTAGTAGTAGCTCTAGGGTAGCATCTAAAGAGAGATTGCCCCAGTTATTTTAGTATCAGTTTCACTGCATTACTGACAATATTTTTCATAATCCTTTAGAAAAAAATGTATTTTCTTGTTTGATTTTTGTTCCCCAATCAACCAAAACCAAATCACCTGTGATTTGTTTTATTTGGGGAGCTTATCAGTATTGTTTAACCACAGGATTAAGTGGAATTGAAGCAATTTTGGCAAAAGCAAAAGCAAATTTAGCAAAATTTCCCCCTTTTAAGGGGGAAAAAAAAGACTCCCCTTGCCCATTTATTGCTTATGAAGTACAGATGAAGGCTAGCTGAAGGGTCGATATGACTGTTTGAATGCTTGTGACTTGTTTTGTTTAAGAAAAAGTAATACATTTTGATTAAATTGAATTATTTGACTTAAAGATTATTTATGATACTAAAACTGTGTTTAAACTAATACAACTTTATGCAGTTTCATATGATGATGATGATGATGATATCATCTCACAATAAGGGCTAAACATCTTACATAGATTATCTTACTTATTCCTCCCAAGTGTTATATTAGGATGAGAAAAACTGAGGCCTGGAGAAGTGGAGTAATGTGCTCATGGTCACTCTATTAAGAGGTGGTTTTGTTGGACTAAGCAGTTAGAATTATCATTTAATACTATCCATCTATTCATCATTTAATTCTATCTATCAATCTATCATCTATCTATTTATCTATCTATGTATTTGTCAGAAACCTCAGAGTTTAAAGCATCTAATCTTAGCTTTTAAAAAAGAATAGGCTGGGGGCACCTGGGTGGCTCGATGGGTTAAAGCCTCTGCCTTCGGCTCAGGTCATGATCTCAGGGTCCTGGGATCAAGCCCCAAATCTGGCTCTCTGCTCAGCAGGGAGCCTGCTTCCCCCCCTCTCTCTCTGCCTGCCTCTCTGCCTACTTGTGATCTCTCTCTATGTCAAATAAATAAACAAAATCTTTAAAAAAGAAAAAAGAATAGGCTGGAAATTATAAAATTTTTGTAAAACGATATATCTTAACCTTTCAAGTAATGGTATTCAAGCAATTCCATATCCACAGTCACCCTCCAGCATTTAATCTGTCCCTGATAAATAGATTATTTGTTGCAGCCTCTTATCCTTTTTCACATATCTAGGCTTCCTGTTCTCATCTATCCCTTATATATACCAGAATAATAAAATTATTTGGATACCAGGTTCACCTTATTATTGTTATTAAAAAGTGCTGGTAAAAGTCAGAACCTCTTTTGTGGTTGTTTTCACTTTTTTTAATGGGGTAAAACCCAGATGCAGAAAAGTACTCAGTGAACACCTAGTTATAATCCCGCAGATGACACACTTTGTAATGTGGCCATCAGGTGCCCTCGCAGTCCCTGTTCTGTCCTCCTCCCTGTAAGTAACCTCTGCTTTGATTTCTATTGATTTCATTTCATTGTGCCTGTTTTCATACAACACGTACATGTAACAATATGGTATACTTTTTTGGTGACCAGACTTTTCACGCCAAGTTTGTGAGATTCATCCATAGTGTTGTTTTTAACTTGAGTTTGTTCATTTTCACGGCTCTGTAGTATCCACTCTATCCCTGTATCAGAATTCAGTGACCCACTCTACTCCAATTCTGACCAATCATGAGTAACTCTGATAGAATGTTCCTATTCATGGACCTTGAGGAATACTGTTTTTAACCCTATGAATTGTCATAGCATAGCGTATGAGTCCACTGAAATTTAACCCACTGAGCCACCCAGGTGCCCCGAGTCCACTGAAATTTAATACTCAGTGTCAAACAGTTTTCCAGAATGGTTGTGCCAGTTGTTCATAGTCTTACTGGCATTGCATGAGAGGACTGGTGCCTCTGTTTCCTTATCAATACTTGGTGTCATCAGGCTTTGTAATTTTAGCTATGCCAGTGGGAATATGGTTTGGGTTTTAATTAGAATGTCCCTATAACTAAAGAAAGAAATTAAAGCTATCCTTTTTATTTTTGTCTGGATTTCAGTTCTTATATTTTCTGATTTTTTTTTTTTCTGTGTTCATGAATGAAGCTAGTTTATAGTTTTCCTGTCTTGGAATTCTCTAGTTAGAGTTGGTCTAAGAGATCTATATCTATATAATGAGTTGGTCAGTGTTCCCTAAATTTTCTATTTCTGGAAGAATTCGATGTTATTTCTTCTTTAATTTTTTGGTACAGTTTGCTGATAAAGCCTGGACTTTTCTTTGTAGAAAAATTTTTAATTATGAGTTTGGTTTTTTTAATGGTTTCATAACTGTTCAGATTTTCTTAGTTATTCATATATCAGTTTCATATGCTTTCCCTTTCTAGGAATTTGTCCATTTTATTTAAATTTTTCCTTTTTCTTTTCTTTTTTTTTTTAAAGATTTTATTTATTTATTTGACAGAGATCTCAAGTAGGCAGAGAGGCAGGCAGAGAGGGAGAGAGGGGGAAGCAGGCTCCCCGCATAGCAGAGAGCCCGACATGGGGCTCAATCCCAGGACCCTGAGATCATGACCTGAGCCAAAGGCAGAGGCTTTAACCCACTGAACCACCCAGGCGCCCCTCCTTTTTCTTTTCTTAACAAAACCTTTTGTAATATGTTTGAAGTGTTTGCTATATATTCTTTTATATTCCTGTTTTTCTCTTTGTGTTATAATCCAGCACTATTTTACTTATTTTGTTGTTCAAATTGTTTTAGTTTTAGCCATTAGGAAGAATAAATTTTTTTTATTAAATATTTTATTTACTTATTTGACAGACAGAGATCACAAGTAGGCAGAGAGGCAAGCAGAGAGAGAGAGAGAGAGGAGAAAGCAGGCTCCCTGCTGAGCAGAGAGCTGATGCAAGGCTCAATCCCAGAACCCTGGGATCATGACCTGAGCCAAAGGCAGAGGCTTTAACTCACTGAGCCACCCAGGCACCCCAGGAGGTGTAAATTTTTAAATATCTATGAAGTCTGTTTTATCCCAAAAGATTAGCAAAGAGCCTGGCATGTGCTAGAAATCAATATTTATTTCTCACAAAAAATCAATTCATGAACGATGAATGAATGGAATCTGTAAAGATGAGAAAATACCATTAACCTGATTTAGTGCTTGATGATTCTTGAGTTATCTTCATTTTCAGCGTTTTTGGTTATTTTTCATGTCCATGGAGTCTCCAAACTGCTCCAGACCTGGTGGAAAACAGGTGATACAAAAGTAAATTAAAAAAAAAAAAAAAGTAAAAAAAAAAGTAAATTTAAAGCATATCTCAGTATTGTTAGACTATATGTGTTTAGAAAGATGAGATCATTGTTACCTTGGGTATCTGTCTTATTCCAGATTTTTATTTGTGATTCTTTGCCACCCAGCCATTCCCTCAAGCTTTATACTAACCTACTCTGTTGATTCAGACCCAAGCATAGTTGTGGTGACCTTGGAGTTTTTCCATTGATGACCACCAAGTTTTTGTAACTCCTAGTTTTACTTCAGGGGCCAGTGTGACCAAATCAAAACCTAGGAGAAAGAGCTGAGAAGATTTTTGTTCAGAGGACTACTTATGTGTATGTGATCTGTGTATCGACAGAGTTACAGTGTTGACAGAGGAAGAGTGATAACTTATAATATTCAGCCACTTTCATTGGAGAAGAGCATTGCATTCTCATGTTCAAATTTGGGAACTTCTCACTGTTATTCACCATCAAGTACAAATCTCACAAATCAAAGAGCTGTTTTAAATGTCCTATTTGTATATGCTATTTCTGGGAAACACCAGAGATATTGTTATTTTAGGAAACTGTGGGTTGACCTTGAAAAACTTACATTAGCAAGGGAGAAAACACATTTTAAAGGGTGACACATCTAACAAGGAGCTCACCAGAGCAAGAAAAAGTGTGTAGGTGTTCAATAGTAACAACCTAATGGTACCACATTGTACTTCATGAATGAGGGCAATTCACAAAGTTCCCACGAATAGGACCTATGTAGAAACATAACTGTCTAGTGGCTTTCTTTATCATTCATTCTATCAACATTTTATGAGTCCCAACTTAATACCAGGCTGGATCCTGGTTGCTGTGAAAATTAAAATAGAGTAAGAGTTACAGTCACTTCCAGTGTATAGCTCAGTTTACTGGGGGGGAGACATCAGCACTTCTAGGTGTATTACTCATTTTATTTATTTTGGAACTAATGAATTATAGGTAACATCAACTTTGAGAATAAAATTGTGTCACCTACATATGTATCTTCTTGAATTTAATAAACCAATTACAAGGAGGACTATGAGGAAATATGTCAGAAATTAATCAAGGTGATCTCTATGTATCGCTAATTAGTAGTGCTTTTATAAATGCTCATTTGTTTCTAAATCAAGTATATTATTTCTTTAAACTGGAGAATCAAAAAACAAGCCATCATTGATTTTTTTTTTAAAGATTTTATTTATTTATTTGTCAGAGAGAGAGGGAGAGAGAGCGAACGAGCACAGGCAGACAGGCAGACAGAGGGAGAAGCAGACTCCCCACTGAGCAAGGAGCCTGATGTGGGACTCCATCCTAGGACGCTGGGATCATGACCTGAGCCAAAGGCAGCTGCTCAACCAACTGAGCCACCCAGGCGTCCCACCATCATTGATTTTAAGCCACTATAATTTGCAAGGATTCTCTTTATGTTTCCTTGGGTATCTGAGCTTGACCAGTTACAGAATTTTCTGTCTCTTAGTATTAAATTAAAATTAATTTCTTTGAAAAAATATTAAAATGTAGAAGCAGAAGGAGCTACTCATAGATAGCCTACGAAAATCTCTCAAGGTATGGGTTGACAAACTTTTTCTATAATAAGGTTCAGATATTAAATACTTCAAGCTTTGTGGTCCATACAATCTCTGTCACTATTCAACTCCACTTTTTAACAGGAAAACAACAATAAACAATATGCAAACCAATGGGTGTGTCCATATTCCAATAATACTTGGAAAACCGGGCAGAGGGTTACATTTGCCATAGTTTGCTTAACCTCTGATTTACAGCATTCGTTTATATTGCAAAGACCTGGTTCTCATACCTCCCAGAATCAGGCTTCCGAGAGAAAGCCCTTGGAATTTTCATGGTTACCCACTTGCCATATTATTACTATGTACTCTTTATACTCAAGTTTGGGAACTTTCCTTTCCTTTCCATTTCCATTCCTACCAGAATGAATACCTGGAGCTGGATTTTGTCTCTAAGATAGTATCCCTGAGGGATTTCCAGTAAGCTTGACTACTCTGAAGTTTGTAGGTCATATGCTTATTAGGTGGAACCTCTATGTCAAATAATTGACAGAGAAAGTATATAGGCAAAATTTCTGTTGAGTCAAAGTCTAAAAATGGAAACCCGAAGAGAGTAAGGAACTTTTTCCCCCTGTTTACTGCTGTATTTCCAGCTACTGACAATAGAATAGGGGAGGTGCTTGGCATAGGGTAGATATTTTGATAAATATTTGCAGATGAACTGAATGTGCTTTCGGCATAAAATGTTGCCGTACCTCTAGGTGGCCTGACGATCCCTGTGCTTGATATCCAGGCAATTGTGCCTTAGCCACAGCTTTCCTGCTTTTACACTGTATCTTTTGTGTTTTATCCAGTGTTCCATCACTTTCAAGTAATTTGGGGGTTATGTATTGTGCCTTCAAATCTATTGTTGTTCTGACAACAAAGCAGGATGACATTTAGAAACATTGATAATGATATTTGCTTAATTTTTTTCTGCTCTCAGCAACTTCTGAAATCAATAGGGCCAACTAACCAAGTGTCTATCAGGAAAATGAATTCGGTGAGAACTCTGCAGCAGGGCTCTCTGTACCCTCTCTCTGGAATGACATCCAACTAAAACTCAGCTCCCAGCCTTTTTTCTACCCCTTTGCCTTTGCACACTCTGTGTTCTGTGCTAATTTCAAATTCCTGGAGACAGAATGAGATTTGTTCCGCTAAAATCAAGTGCCTGCTGTTTAGTTTCATTACTTGGTCACTGGGTTGGGGGTCCCGTTAGGCATCCACCCCATGGAGAGAAAATCAAAGACTATTACGTGAAGGATGTGGGAGTGGGATAAAGAGATGCTAGGAAAACTCAAGTAGTTTAGACATGCTAATTTAGGTGCATTTTAAAAATAACCTGTCAGTGACTGTTTGGATTCTGGTTTTCTGAAGCCCACTGCTATGTTTGACATTCTGCTACTAAGACAAACCAAGCTGAGACCTGCAACAGGTCCATGCTCATACTTCTATCTGGACCGCTGCTCTGCTGCGGAGGGTGGTCTGTCATTGTTTCGAACTTCCTCTAGACCTAAAGATTTGATTTGAATCCCTGATTTCACTGCCTTTTGCTGGAAGATTTGACTCTCAGTCCTGTTTTTGCTTTTCGATTATATTTATTTATACTCTCTATCCCTGCCTACTTCCAAGAAAAGATTGTTACTGGCAGTTTTCAAATCAAATTCTACAGTAAGAAATGGCACAGATAATATTCAGACAGCTTGCTCTAATCTAGTCACCTCTGGTTTTGTCCCTGATGAACTGCCACCCAGACAGGCACTGCCCCAGCATGGTCCGGGACATGCTCTGCAGCGCCAGGGCACTTAGAATGGCCCCACTTAAAGGCTCATCGCTGCCCCCATGCCCAACCCTCCAAACTCTGTCTGAGTTCCATTGTGGCACTCTGCAAGGATTGACGGGTTCTCTGCAAGGATTGCTCCTCCCTCCAAGATCATCTTCTTCCCTCTCGCCACTCCTTTCTGGGCTGTAGTTCCACTGGCAGAGATCTGTTCCCTTTGCCTAGAATGTGCCTTTCCCACATGTTTACAAGGCTTGTTTCTTCATTTTGGGGGAAAGGGGGGACCCCAGCTCAAGAGAGATGCCTGCTCTATCACCCTTTCTAAATGGTCCCTGCCTCCCAAGTTACTCTGTATCCCATTACCCTGTATTTTGTTTCAGTGTTACAAAGATCACTCTCTGGAATCCCACTTCTTTGTGTACCTGTTTATTGTTTTCTGCCCCCCCCCCAATTGAATATAAGCTCCATGAGAGCATAGGCTTTGTCTCCAACCTATCCCAGATGTTGAGAACAGTGCCTGGGGTACTTTCTGGGTACTCATTGAACAAATACATGACTTCAGGCCATTTTGCAATTTTCAAACCATCTTTGATGCATAGCCATTCATACGCACAGAAATCTAGACAGATGCACCTATGTGAGGTATATCAAAGCCAGTGAGAATGAAGTTAAGCAGTCAATATCTTTTGGGTTATGGGGAGCTAAGGTCACCAACTAGCTAATCTCTGGTCCCAGAAACAAATACCCATTCAGAGAATGGTGTTGGGGACTTTTATGCTTGTACTCTTGGGTCACCCTTTCTCATGATCTCTGCCAGCTCTGTGTTTGTAGAGCGCAGCAGATTATGTTACTAGGCTGAGAGGAGACAACATGCAGTGATGATGATGGAACCTTACTTAGCACAAGGCATGCATACCTCTGACGTTAACTCAGGCTACTTATTTTTTCTCATCCTTTTATAAGACCCAACCAATTCCATTTTCTGCTCAATTGGCAGGACCTGTATACACATCAGTCTGACATATCTCTACAGGACAGTAGTTCTTCTCTGCTCATCTGTGTACTCACAGCCCACATGCCCACATGCACATACGTATACACCAGTAGCCCCAGGTCTAAAATGTGCTGCACGTCAAGTGATAGCATAAGCCAATAAAACAACTTCTGACCTTATGAGGAGGAATTGATTTGTAAAATTCTGAGGCAAGTGTGACAACAAAAGATGTGTACAGTTTTCTCTGGCAACCTTGACTTCCCTCCTGCAAAACTTCTCCTTAGACAGCATGTGTAATTATTCACAGCTATTGCAATAGATAATTGGTTTACTTCTCATTGATTAGAGTTTTCTTATAATATTTTCCTTAGAGCTTCGTGCTAATGGATCAACCTGTGGGTGAAGTTATTTTAAATAGTTTTAAATGGTCTTTAGATACTTCGAAAATCAAACTCTTTGACCTCCTTGGGTAGATGGAGTCTAAGAGGGATCTTACGCTCTATCAGCCCTGCAGTAAATAACGTAGAGTAAATAAGAATGTTCCTGTGTGAATTTATGGTGTTCCACACATATCAGTTAAAATGCAGAAATAAAATAACTAAGTTCTTAATTCTCACGCCCTAGTGCTTCTCAGCTTCTTATCCTGTGTTATTTTAGGCCACCTAAGAAGACATTGAGGAAGGGGATGGTATCCTAGTATTTGCCTGGGAAGGCTATTTCTGTCTTTCTGTCTGACACTGAGATATTGAGCCTTGGTAATATCTCCAAGCTTTTTTGTGGATGCATGTATGGAAACATTCTGTGTAAGTTAAATTAAATTTTAAAACAGCAAGATATTGTGGCACAGTGATAAAAATTGGTGAATCTGCATGTAAGGTATGTGAAGTTCTTTGCATTATTCTTATACCTTTTCTGTAAGCTTTACATGATCTAAATAAAGTGTTGAACAAAATATCAGCAACATTCGAGGCAGGAGATGTGCTTTCCCATTGTAGTTCGCCCCCTTAGGTGCCCCTGCAGCATCTGTGTTTCTCTGGGAAACTTTAGCTACAATCATCTCTGGGGAAGGTTCTGCTTAGCTGATGAAATCAGAGACCTAGGGAAATGAAATTTGGAGAAATAAAGGTTGCATCTAATTTTTAGAATGTATTAAAATGATACTGAGGAAGTAAAATTTTATAACCATAGGATTTTAATATATTCCTTTATTTGTACACATTTTATTGTCTTTGAACTACAGTTTTTTCCTTTGGGGCAGGAGGCAGATTCATTGCCAAATTTTAATAAGCCTTCTCATTCTCACATAATTTAAAAGCAAGTTTGAAATAAATAAAGATTATTTTATATGTTTACCTTGAGCTAAAATTCATATTCTCTAGTTTCAGGTTATTAGAGAACTACTTCTTAATAAAAGAAACACTAGAAACCTGAAAGTCAGAGATGCAAAAACAGTGATATTTAACATGATTCACAGCAAGAATCTGGAATGCTCAGAGGAAGAAAAATGATTGAAAATGCTATGAGTCTGATGGAGAAGGGAGGGGAGGTGGAGAGCAGGAAGGAAATGAAGGAGGAAAAAGAGGTGAGAGAAAGTGGGGGAGAGGGAAGGGCAAAAAGACAGGGAGGGAGACAAGAAAGAAAGGTTAAAAAGGAAGGAAGGAAGGGCCAACAGAAAGAATCTATAAAGACACAGTGTGCAAATATTGCTGTCTTCACCTCATGGGAAGTATATAATGTAACTGAAAGGCAGTCAAATAAGTGTTAGTAGAATTTTAAAATAACGTTCATCATGTGGTATGAATTTTTCCCTGTGGGATTTGTGGACACTGAGGCTGCAAGCAAGGTCAGGTTCAGTGTCAAGATCAGGTAGAGCCTTTTGCCCAAAAAACTTGGAAGGATCCTGCTGTGGTTAATGGCCAGGCCTCAATCTTCCCGCCCAAGGAAGCTGCTTCCTTAATAGCAAATCTCTGAAAATGGACCAACAGCCCTTTCCTCTTCTGGTTCCTGCCCCTGAATGCACACAAGTGTCATGTCACCAAATGTTCTGCTTCTAGAAGGAGTACAGAACAGTTCTGTCTGTGGAATGAGTGAGTTAAATTCTCTGAGTCATATTTTTGTGGAGATATAAGAGTTGATTTTACAGAGAATGCCAAGCTTCTTCAAAGCAAGGCTCTGGATAAATATTTTTAGTTACCATCCCCTCTGTCCCTGGAGTTACCATACTATCATTATCAGAAATTTTGGGCATTATTTTAGTAAGAGTTTCGTCCTGTAGCTCTTCATAATGCAAAGGTGGCAATTGGACATTAAATCAATGCTTTAGCTGTCAGCATGGTGGTGCTTTTTTTTTTTCTTCTAATTTTACTAACACTCCAGCCAGTCACCATGCCTCCCCAGTCCATGCAGCTGCGTAATTATACATCAGATCTCCAAAATGAATTAGTTTATTTTTAAAACAGCTAATTGCCTTAGTGGAGTCATGTTTTACCAGAAGCACAAAAGGGCTTTGTTCATTGCAGGGAAATTTTCTTCTGGAATGACTGTGTTAGGCTCTAGCTTCTGTAATGTCAGTCATAAACAACAAAATATCAGCAAAATCCACCAAGATCACTAGTATTCTGGAGCATCCCATTGCGATTTCAGCATTATTTCCTGTGCATGTAGCTATATGTGACCTTAAAATTAAAATGCCCTACTGAGGAATGTCCTGTGATACAGTGATTTGCAGTAGAGTCCCTTTACATGTGGGTTTTTTTGTTTGTTTGTTTGTTTTGTTTTGTTTTGCTTTTTTCTGTAGCACAGTTTAGGTCTTGTCTCTTGAAACTCAACTATGTATTTATAAGACAAACCTCCCATTGCGTGTTTGGTCTCCATTATGGGTAATAGGCCAGTTCTTTGAAATATAGAATTCTCTCTATTACAGCCCAAATTTGAACTCCTTAATTTTGATGTTGGATGCTGTTGAATTTTAAATAGAAGGAGCAGGTATCACCTTTAAATTTTGTCACTCTACAGGGGTAATGTTTATAGAAAACCCTAATTAAAGATTGTTTGGTATAGGTAGCTGTATTAACTGCAAGGGTCTTTTACCATGTCCCCACAGGATGACATTACCTTGACAAATTCACATCAGCAATGCCCACAAAGACAAATGGATTCAACCAGAATGTCAAATGAATAGTCTCAGTGAAAAGTATTTCTCCAGGGGACAAGACCCTCATGACCTCTGACCAGCAAATTCTGAGAAACCAGATTATAATTAGAAGGATGATGGCAGAATGTTGACTGAAATCCATGCTTGTTAGTTATACGGTTTGAATGTTTAATAACATGACTGGTTGGGTCTGGCCCTGTGGAGCACAGATGTGGCAAGACCACCACAGTGAGCCTCGGATCTGTCCCCAAACCCAGTATGACAGGCTCTGGACTTTGTTATAATTCCCCAAAAAGGCAAATTTAACTCCTTACACTTTTGGGTTTAAAGTATTAGTGTTTCAGACTGCTATAGAGTAAGAGAGGAGAGCCTAACAAATACAACACAGTAAAACTTCATTTAAAAAATTCCACTTGAATATCTTATTTCTTCCCCAATATTCCTTCCTAGCAGCCAATAACCTTCTCTCTCTCTCTCTTTCTCTCTCATTCTTTGTTTTTTTCATTCTTTGTCCACACTGTGCCCGGAATATATTGTATTGTTCTGAACAATGAAACTCGGGCTCCAGTTTTGTATTCCCACCAAGAAAAGCAAAGCCTGCCGTTAGCTAAACCCTTCTTTGGTTTCCAAAGTTTTGCTATTTAAGCTTGCCACCTGGAGATCTCATCTCCCATGCCAAATCCATTTTCAAAGAGTCACCTAATCATTCCTAGGAAAACATTCTGCTGCTAAGAAAAATAGGACTTCCTATGCCTAATTACAGGAATTTGCCAGTGCCTAGGCCTGAACACCTTGGCCCCAGAGCACGGCTTAGGTGGGTGCTGACCCTGCTCACCGCTGTGCTCCATGCTTTCTCGGACTCCAGAGAAAAAAGTAACATCCCTTCTGATGAATCTTTCAATCAGTAGCTTCAAATAATTGGTTACATTGCAGTCAGTTCTGACTAATATATTATCTTAGTTGAGTTCCCCAAGAATTTGAATGTAGGGGAGATAATTACAGCCTCAGAGAACTGAGGTGACCCCCGTGAACTTAGTTTAGAGTTTAACAGTTGACCATAGGTGTGGCTGAAAGCTGTCCAAGGAAGCCCAATAGCCACTGTGTCAAATTTTCTAAACCAAGGCTGGCAGAGAAATTAATTCATTTCTGTATAAGCAAGCAAACAAATACTCCATATTTATTTCTTTCAGGAATTTGAAGAGTATATATACAAAGCATGATTGAGATTGGGTCTTTATTAAGGTCCAGTTATGTCCACATGGAGAAGTATTTCTTTACTGGTAAAATACATGTCTGTAATTGAAGAGATTTAAGATAGTCTCAAAACTCATTTCTGGTCACACTGCCTAGTATTCATGAATCTTCAAAACTAAACTGGTGAGGGTCTTATCACTTCACAGATTATAAAAGTGTGATTTTCTGAATTTAATGTTATGTTGGTTTTTTAATATTTGCATTTTTCTTAAATTATATTGATCCTCAAACATTCATGAAAATCAAGAAAACTTTAGAGTAACTATAAGTTTTCCTTGTTCTCTTAATAACCATCCACTGAGTGTAACTACCTTTTGCCCTTTCTGCCAGTGATCTGTTAATTCAGATATTTTAAATAACAGTTTCAGTAGTTTTCATTTTGTTAAGTTAAAAATATGTTTGCCTATCATACTCTTTCTGCATTTAATGGTTCTTGCTTTTGAAACTAGAGACATATATCAGTCCATACTTTAATTACCTAAGGGCTATCAACAGACATGAAGCTTTCCTTAAAGTGGTAATCACCTTTGAAAAAGAAACTGTACTTTTAAGTGCAATTTATGCATTTACTAATTCTATACTGCGCTTTCAAGATGACGGGCTGCACATTAGCTCTTTCCTTTTATGTTTCATTACTTAATTTGGAAATCAACTTTTATTTCAGGTGCCATAGTAATTTCTCATTGTTGATAGCAGAATTACAATGAGAAAATCTTGAAAAGAATACATTTAGTTTAAATTAAGCCAAAAAAGAAAAAAAGAGAAAGGTAAGCTTAGCCAAGATTCCACTTAGGATTTTATGAATATTTAGTTGCCTTAGAAAACACAAAGTGTTGCCACTTTAAACGGTAATTTCTTCAGAAACTCTAGCCTGCATTAAATGAAATATTTGTGACAAAATAAACTTACACTGTCAATATGTAAGAGTTCTTATTTTTCAACAGTTTTATTAATATTTGGTATTATCAGATTCAGTTTTTACCTGTCTCCTGGATATATAACTGTATCTTGTTAGGGATTAATTTTTTATTTCCTGGTTATTAGTAATCTTAAACATGTCTTATATATAGATTGTACATTAACATTTCCTTTTCAGTGAATGCCTATTTTTATCTCTTGTCTACTTTGTTATTGGTTGTATCTTTTCTAACTGCTTTGTAAATATTATTATTATATTCTGAATACTAATCATTGGCTGATTAAATGCACTGTAAAAGTTTTCTCTCAATGAATCATTACTTTTTTTCTTTTTTAATGGCTTGTTTGCACAACACTTATATTCTTATGTCCTATATACCCATCTTTTTTTGTAACAATTTGTGTTTTTCTGTGTCTTATTGAACATTTCTATCCCAATCTGAGGATTTGAACATACTCCATTTTTTTTCCTAATTTTTTTTTAAAGTTTGCTCTTTGTATATAGATCATCAATCTACTTGGAGTTAATTTGTGTGTGTGTGTGTGTGTGTGTGTGTGTGTGTGTGTGTGTATTGTTTAATATAAAGATCTAATATCTAGGGCTGTAGTAATTTAACATAGAGAACAAACTATTTTAGCCCTATTTATTAAAGATCTCCACTTCTTTGGGGTACTAGAACTGCCATAAGTAGTTTCCATACATAAGCATGCCTACTCTTTGTTGCTCTATTCTGTTAACTTGCAGATTAGTTTATAGCTGAACCAATAATGCATTCTCTTTGTAATAACTTACCAGATATGTCTTAAAGGACAGGAAGGCCCATGTTCCCATTCTGATCTCCTTCAGAATTGCTATGACTTTCCTTGGAGCTTTGCTATGCCATACAAACTTTAGAATTTGCTTATGGAGTGAAGAAGGATATTAATATTAAATATTGATTTTTTTCTACCCTTGGACATGATTTATCTCAATATTAAATTTCCTTTTGTCTTTTATTTATGATTTTTTAAAAATAATATTTATTTATTTATGTATTTTTAGAGAGAGCTGGAGGATGGGGAAAGAGAAAATCTTTTTTTTTTTTTCAAGATTTTATTTATTTATTTGACAGAAATCACAAGTTGGCAGAGAGGCAGGCAGAGAGAGAGGAGGGGAAGCAGGCTCCCTGCTGAGCAGAGAGCCCGATGTGGGGCTCAGTCCCAGGACCCTGGGATCATGACCTGAGCCAAAGGTAGAGGCTTTACCCCACTGAGCCACCCAGGTGCCCTATTTTTTTCTTTTGATCTCTTGCTGACCAACTTGCTTCCATTTTGTTTAAGATGAAGGTAAGCAGTATTGAGGGTTTAAGACATAATAATTAGGTACTATTTTACTGATCAACTACTGTGTACTGATGCAACACCTCTATTAGGGGTATGTGACAATAGTCAATATGTAGATAAAACTGAGAATAACTTGCCCCAGGTTTTAAAGATGGAATGCCATATAATCGTGGGCTTCTCCCTGTACCATTCTGACTCTAAGATAATAAGATGTTACCACTGAAGTTCAATCAGAGATCTCGTAAAATATTCTAAAGCCAGACAAGCTGATCCTGCAGAGGAATCAGTGCCTTTCCCCATCCTATGGGCCATGGGCTTCCTGATTTGCTAGACAGTTCCTAGGAAGGGTGGGGGAGTAGGAAGAAAAAGAGGCATCCGGGGGCTAGATCTGGGGGAGTCTGTCTGAGGCGCTTGTGGTCGACTGAGGAAAGCACCTTCTGTGTGTCAGAGCCATGGACTGGATGAGAGAAAATGAAGGGAGCTTTGCGGTGGTCAAGCTTTAAGATGGTTCTGTGACAACTTGTGCTCCTGTAACAAACATGAAGTCAAAACACGATTTGTAAATAGGGGATAATAAAAATGTAAAGCAGATGCTGGTTCATGTGTGATTATTTTTTCTAGTGTAGGAAACCAGAAGAATAGAAATATGGTAACTGAATTAGGAAAGGAAGAAGCTGTGAATGGGGCTGCTACATTGCCTACAGGGGCCATGGTGACTGTATTTAAGAAACTAAAAACTGGTGCCTCCCTGCAGTCTGTCCGTCCCTCACCACCAGTGCATGTGCCCAGCCTTGTTTGGCTATCACTGGCTCATGGCAAAATGCTCTTCCACCAAGGCCCCCCTGCAATGCAGCCCTTGCCCCAGGATGCCTCCTGTCTCAACATGGATCAGCACCCACCACTCCTCCCAGGAGTCCTTTGTGTTGTCTCCTGCGTTTATCCATCCACCTTGATAACCTCTGGCCAAGCTGAACTGTAGCTTTTGGTTTTGGGGGCCAGGGTGTAAGGCATCCAACTTATTTCCTCAACTAATAATTATAAATTTTAATGATAATATTAGATGATGATCATGATGTTGATGAGGATGGTAAGCTACAAACCAACATAGTTTTTTTTAATTCTTTTTAAAAATTTTTTATTCTTTTTTTTTTTTTTTTACTAACATAGGTTTTGAGCAAAGCTGATAACCCTATCACCCCATAAAGTTGTTATCTATAGACAGTGTATTAACAGAATATGAATTTTCTCTGGAATATAATTATCATGTTATAGCTGACATGCTACAGCATGCACTGGAATGGCCTGTCATTTCGTTCATGGAGTTCAAAAAGTATAAATAAAAGACTTTACTTACTTGGATATTACTTTGGTTGGTGACTCAAATCGTGTTCTTAACCAAACACTGCTGTGAACTCCTGAATGCTGTGGCATGGATTTATAAGGTTATACTTGGCTCTGTTTACTCTGAGGAGCAGAGTTTCTATGTCCAGTAATCAGGTCTTACCCCAGCATCCATGACAAAACCTAGAAAAGTGCTTTTTAATTCAGGGCTTTAGGAAGATCATAAAATGATTTAATGTGTGTTAATAAACCATGCAATGACTTATCTTACTATTAAAGTAGGCAGGATTATATTTGACAAATGCAGGCTCCTTATGTGAATCTTTAGTTCCTATCTCATCTTTACCGCGTGGCTCTCAGTCTAGCCTAGATTTCTTGTCTTGCATGGCCTGAACACTGGAGTGTCTATTCTGAGAGGCCCCATTACGGCCTGATGATTTTTGTCTGGTTGTTAACTTCCTCATGTTAAGACCATGCTACTATTTGCAGAAAAATGATTAGTCTATGTGTCTGTAATTGCCCGTGGGTCACTTTCAGTGCCAAGTCTTCACCACTACCATTTTTATATTTTTATTTTTTTTACCGCTACCATTTTTAAAGGGAGATAGTTGTTTTTTCTCCAGTATGTTCATCAAATGCCTGTTGTAAATTGTGAGCATGAGCCATCAGCCTCTTTAGTTCTGATCCTGCTCTCCATTTCCTCTGTAAAGTTGAAGCAACAGAAATGATCATATTCTGTTCTTTCTGGCAAGAAGAGGAGGAGTCTGACCTGGAAACAGGAGCAGAACTGTGACCCCTGACATTCCATAATGGACGCCAGCATACGTCTCACACTGTTACAGGGTGTCTCTTGTTGCCACTTTCCAGGATTATCTTTTTAACTATGTTCCCCTGTCTGGATATTCTTTTGTATTTTTGCTTTGATTTCTGTTGTCTTGCAGCACAAAATACTTGAGATGATACTCTGCTATTTCACTATTAGAAAGTGATGTGACCAAAGTATAAAAAAATAGTATTAGAGGATTAAAAACATGAATTACAAAGGAATGCCTTTCTTCCAGAATACTCCTTCATAATTATGGGGGAATGGTATTCCTTCCTAATTCATGTTGAGCCCTTATTTATTTTATCTTATTTTTTCTGGAGAAGTATGGCATATTTTCAAGAACACAGTGCTTGTATTCAAACACATGTCTATTCTGGGGCCACAAGATCATGGTATTTGAGAGTGAACATTAACAGCCAGGTGTTCTTGGCCCTACAGTTCCCAGACTGTCCTTTACACACTGCCCCTACTGGTCCTGCTCACTTTGCCTGAACACCCAATCCCCTTCTTCCCAAGTATTTGAAAGGATGAATATTTGTCAAAGGAAACAATATTTGTTGTATAAACATAGGAAACTCTTGTAATTAAAAGCAGAACAAAGGCTAATCTATTTTTTAAGGAATTGGTCAGATGGGTTACTTTTCTACTGCTGTAGTTTTCCCAATAAGAACACTAATCAGAGAAAAAGACACTGAATTATGTATTTCATAGATGCTACAAAGAAAGATGAAAGAAGTGTTGGGGGGAAGCATGAGCATTAATGGTTCAGTAATACGTGCTTGGGTTTGGAGCTGGAAGAAAACTGATTTCTGATTTGTATGCGAGTAAACGAAGGCATCAGAGGGTGGTGTGTGAATGCCTGTCTCTAAGAACAGGCAGTGATTGCTGAAATGAGAGAGAGATTAGCAACTAGACATTTTAAAGATTTTACTTATTTATTTGAGAGAAAGCAAGCGAGTGGGGGAGGAGCAGAGGGAGAGGGCCAAGCTGACTTGGCACTGAGCATAGAGCCTGACTTCAGGCTCGATGTTATGACCCTTAGATCGTGACCTGAACCAAAATCAAGAGTCAAACCGTCAATCAGCTGAGCCACCCGAGCGCCCCTAAGCAACGAAACATTTTAAAAAGCATTGAGATACAGTTGGGCTTCAGTAGTCCTGAAGAGCCTAATGAAAAAAAATGAGGCAAGGTAAAAAACAAAACAAGTCACAAGAAAAATGAACCCAAAAAGGAGATCTGTTTGATAGTGATGTGTTTTCATTTATGGATTGTGTCAGTCGACCTCATTGTTGTGAGCATAGGACAATCTGGGGAAGAGTGGGCAGGGTATCCACTGTGCCTTCTCATCCAGGTCACCAGGTTGTTAAGAAGTTTTATTCTGGAAAGTCAAAATTGCTCCTGAATGTACATAGTAATTCCTGGAGGAATTTTTTTTTTAAAGTCATTTAAAATTTTTTACAAATCAGTTTCTTCCTGTCTTTCCTGATTTCCTAAGAATGATGCTACATTGGTAATTATGTTGAAATTCCAAGTTAATAGATTTTGTTATTAGAGAAACTGACCAGATATCATGACTGCATGTACATTATACTCAATGGCACAGCTTCATAATTTTGAGTACCATTTTAATCTTGCTGCTTCTTATCAATTGATTTGAACCATACACCTTGGGATGTCTGACAGGCAGTGTACTCTATGTTTAATGATTCAAACATTCTTGCAATGTTACAATGATCCACAATTTATTTGACAGTAGTGAAAAGACTACTTTAGGTTCACTCTGATGACCAGATATTAAAAACACAAATAGTTTAGATACAAACCTAGCCATGTTAATATCGACCTTGACAATAAGTATGGGTTCTCATTTCTTATCCCTCATGCTCGCTTACAATTTTTTTTTTTTAACGGGATGCTCTATGTATGATTGATCCCATTTCGAGAGAAGTAGAGTTGACCCTTGAACAACATGCGAGTTAGGGTACCAGCCACCCCTGCAGTCAGAAATCCACATATAACTCTTTACTCCCCCCAAACATAACTACTAATAGCCTACTATTGACTAGAAGCCTTACTGATAACATAAAGTTGATTAAAACATATTTTATGTTTTAGGTAACATATGTTATATATATTATATGCTGTAGTCTTACAGTAAAGTAAGCTAATTAGGGAGGGAGACAAACCAAAAGAGACTCTTAATGTCATAAAACAAACTGAGGGGGGTGGGGGGAGAGGGGTTGGGAGAGGGTGGTGGGGTTACATTATGTTTAAATAAAAAAAAGCTTAAATAAAATTTAAAAAAAATTGTATGTTGGGGTGCCTGGGTGGCTCAGTGGGTTAAAGCCTCTGCCTTCGGCTCGGGTCATGATCTCAGGGTCCTGGGATGGAGCCCTGCATCGGGCTCTCTGCTCAGCAGGGAGCTTGCTTCCCCCCCTCTCTCTGCCTGCCTCTCTGCCTACTTGTGATCTGTCTGTCAAATAAATAAATAAAATCTTAAAAAAAATAAAATCATAAGGAAGAGAAAACAAATTTATAATACTATATTTATCAGAACAAATCCATGTATGAGTGGACCCATGCAGTTCGAACCAATGTTGTTCAAGGGACAACCACATATTTTAAATAAAATGAAAGGCTTGAGAGTTTTAAATGTCCTTTCCTAGCTTTTAATGGGAACAGCATTAACCTATGCTTGAAAATTTCTTATGGTGTAGCCTTCAGAATATTAGTTACTCCTAGACTTCAGTTTCCTTTAACTAGGGTTGGGCTCCATCAAGTCAATACATAATTATTCATTATTTAAATAATAAAGAAATAGTAAATTTTCATCCAAGTAAAGTCTTGTATTTAAAATAAGTGAATTTGGCTCTCGAGGGATCTCTTTTACTTACGGGAGGTACTGTTGAGAATTTCCTTCAGATAGAGCCAAAATAGGAAGACAACAGGCTCCACTTCATTACAAAAAAGCAGGTTGTTACAGTTTCAGGTGAAATAATTAATGTTAGCTTATTGATTTTTAAATAGACAGTCCCTGCCATCTGGAATGAAAACATTAGCTGGGGAGAATGCATTGTGGTTTGGTGATATTCCTAGGTTGTGATTAAATCACAAACACAGATATATGTCATTGTACCTAGTGAAGGCTCTGTTTCATGTGAGTGTTGCTATTAATCCCTGTTTCCCATATTAAAACACGTGATTTAGGGTGTTGGGTGGCTCAGTCGGTTAAGCGGCTGCCTTTGGCTTGGGTCGTGATCCCAGGGTTCTGGGATCAAGCCCCTCATCGGGCTCCCTGCTCAGCGGGGAGTCTGCTTCTCCCTCTCCCTCTGCTGCTCTGCCTACTTGTACTCTCTATCTCTCTGTCAAATAAATAAATAAAATAAAATAAAAAAGAAAGAAAACACGTGATTTAGGGGCACCTGCATGGCTCAGTTAAACATCTGCCTTCGGCTCAGGTCATGATCCCAGGGTCCTGGGATCCAACCCCTTGTGGGGCTGGCTCCCTGCTCATTGGGAAGTCTGCTTCTCCCTCTCCTTCTGTCTGCCACTCCCTCTCCTTCTGTCTGCCACTCCCCCTGCTTGCACACTCATGCTCTCTCTCTCTCTCTCTCTCTCTCTCTCTCTGTGTCAAATAGAAATAAATAAAATCTTTTATAAAATATTTTATAAAATTAAAAATCAGATATTTTATAAAATATCTGATTTGACCTCAGAAAGTAAGCGTAGCAGATAGCCTGATGCATAGTACTCACATCTTGCTCATTATTTCCATTTATTTTGCAGTTAGGAATCAATGACTTGTTGAATATACATGGTTTGTTTATCAGCCTGGAGAGTGATGAAAGTTTCCATTCTAATTTTTCTTATCTAACTTTATGTACTCATTTCTTTCCTCTAGGAAATAACAGAAAATAGTGGCTTTTCTATTCTGTTTTATAATATTATAGCTTATTTTGGGGAATAGAGATTATCTCAGTTCAGAATACAGACATCTAAGTAGGCCCTCGATTATTCGCGTGTTAATAATATGCTATGAGGGGCACCTGGGTGGCTCAGCTGGTTAAGCGTCTGACTCTTGATTTACACTCAGGCAATGATCTCAGGGTTGTGAGATTGTGCCCTCTGGTCAGCTCCATGCTCAGCGGGGAGTCTGCTCTGAGGATTCTCTCTTCCTCTCCCTCTGCCACTCTCCAGGCTCCTGTGCTCGCTGTCTCTCTCTCTCAAACAAAAATAAATAAATCTTAAAAAAAAAAAAAATATGCTGTAATAATAACTACAGGGTAATGAGTACCTATTGTGTTCTTGCCATAGCGGTAGAAATGTCATTCATATTTCTAAATATTAAAGCAACCCTGGGGCGCCTGGGTGGCTCAGTGGGTTAAAGCCGCTGCCTTCGGCTCGGGTCATGATCCCAGAGTCGTGGGATCGAGCCCCGCATCGGGCTCTCTGCTCTGCGGGCAGCCTGCTTCCTCCTCTCTCTCTGCCTGCCTCTCTGCCTACTTGTGATCTCTGTCTATCAAATAAATAAATAAAATCTTTAAAAATAAATAAAGCAACCCTGTAGATGTTAGTTTTTTTTAATATTTTCTATGTTTATTTTGTAATCATGATTTCTTAGTCTTTATTAATTTGATACGACTTGGGGAAATTAATACGCCCTTCCCTTTTTTGTTGCATATATTTGGGGGGCGTAGAAGGAGCAAAATGTGAGAGAATAGGCAGAGGATGGAGGGAGCAGAAGGAAGAAGTTGAAGAGAGACGCAGTGAATGTGTCTATGAACCCGTACGTAAGCAGTATCAACCAAGAAAATAAAAAGTTTGCAAGATGAGTATTTTTTTCTCTCATGAACTTAGAACATATGAAATAATTTGGGACCATTGTCAGCACATATTAATTATATAACTTTGTGGTAATGTTTCCTATCAGAGGTGATGTGTATATTCTTTTTTTCTTACTTCTTAAGCTGCACAGATGACAGTCATGAAGCATTTTTAGTACAATATTCAGCAGATACTAATTTGAGCATATAAACCAATTTTATGTAGCAGAAAGCACCATTAGCTATGATGTGAAGGTCCTCCTGTCAAGTAACAATTCTGTACTTGGGGCTTCCTGTATCCAAGGAAGTTCTTGAAGGGCATTCCTCCCTCAGTTGGGTTCACAACTCCTCTGTAAATGCAGATAAAGATCACATCTTGGTTAATGGTTTGTACATGAAAGCCCCTTGCAAATAGAGCCGGTATTTTGTCCAGATGGTAACTGTAGAGGATGTGTTCTCTTTCAGCCTTTTTCTTCTCCCATTTCCTCTCAAGGTCTTTATCCCAAGGCTCTGGTGCTCCATGAGTGAGTGTGAGGCCGAGGTTAGTATTTTTAAAGTGAGGGAATTGTGACTAAGGAAGGTTAAGTAACTTATCCAAGCTCTGCAGCTTATAACTGATTACTAAGTGACAGAGGGTGGGATTCGAGTCAAATTCCATCTGAAACCACAGCCCCTTCTCCACCCATGAGTCACACAGTGTGTGAAAGATATTCTATGAAAGATATTCTATGGTTTTCATGAATTGAGTATAACTTAATATCTGACGCTGAAGTTTCCATATTTTCCAGAATATATCTCTCTTTGATTTAGAAAATATGTGAACGTAAGTCCCCTCCTTCAAACGACATAGACCAGGTAGGAGCCCTTTAAAAGTGAAAGGGAATCTTCAAGTCAATGAGAATATAAAGTGGGACTTTTTTTATTACAGCTTTGATGTTTTCAGAAGAGTCATGTCATTGTGTCCTGGATCCAGGCTGGGCATCATTAGAAGAGCCCGGAGAGCCTCAAGAGCACAGGAACAACTGTGGACATTTTCAGAACTCCTTTTCAGCAAAAATAGTTTCAGTGTCAAAATGGAAATGTGCTAAATAAATTCTCTGTGATCTTGAATGTTTTAATTTCCTGTGTTTACTCCTAGAAAATAAAGCATGGTAGAATTTATAATCTCTATGTTTTATACTGATGATACAGAACTTATGATTGGTTACCATATTGTCCTGAAAAGTGTTGTGTGTGATGTCATCATCGTATTTATCTGCCCAGGGTGATGTTGGTATTGGGTGTGTGAGGTAACCTCTTAAGATAGGAAAACGAAGTCTGGAGATAGATTGGGGGGAGGGTGGATGGTGAGATGGGAGTGGCTGATGCATAAGATGATAGAAATTGCTTGCCTGACACTTACCTGTGAAAAATCAACACATCATGTGTAGTTACATAGATTCCCTTATCATATAGAGCACTTACTGTTTGCTAGGCAGGGTGCACTAGGCATGTAAGTGAATGACAGTTCCCTTCCTGGCTTGCTGATGCCTAGCAAGGCAAACACATGTGGAGCCCAATTGTTAAAATAGCCAATGACTCTTGTTACCATAGAAGTTAGGATAGAGTTAGGTCTTCTCATTCATGACTGATTAGATCAGGGAAGGCTTTGCCAAGGAAGTAACGTAGGGGCAAAAGTTTGAAAGATGGAATAGACTTATTATTTTTTTTTTTTGCTCTGGGGAAGATGATGAAACAGCAAGGACCACTATTTTCTTCCATGAAGTTACCAAATATGAGACTTTTCTTTGGGATGAAGGGGGGAAAAAAGAGATATCTGGTATCTGTAAAAGCCATACTTAAAGGATGCAAAGGATAAAAGTAAAAAGATAGAAAAATATCTATCACACAAATGTTCATGAAAAGAAAATCTGTTACATGAAATAGTCCTGAAATAGGAAAGATTCCTTAT
>ML108870.1:0-37673 GCA_003697995.1 Taxidea taxus jeffersonii | reverse complement strand
CATGGGATGTCTGATAAACTTAGTGGTATGGCTAATTGCAAATGTTTGTACTTTAGTTATACACCATTGCTATAAATATTTTTGATCAGTCAAAAAATAAGTGTTGGGAGCTTGTTATTTCTTAAATATGGTAGTTGGCATCCTATTAGATCATTTAAGTCAGAATTTAATTGTAATATCAAAAAATGTTGCTATTTTCAGTGGCAAGCTTTCTGGCATTCTCTTGATTTAACATGGTGATAGGTAGTGGTTTGCTATGGTAAATATCAGCTTGACCTTTGTGGCAAGAAATGACATTTCTGGGTTGATTTTTTTTTTAATGTCTGCTATACTTATATTAGCATGTGGAAATCAGTCTTATCATAGCTCTCAAATACAGTGTTCACTCAGTTGTTATGTATCACTATTGATTTTTGGTGATCAGAATCCTTTTTATTTGTAAGATGATCAGTACTAAGGTGTGGCTACATAAGAAGGACACTTACTTTGTAAAATGATATAAAATTAAAATTTTGAGGCATACCAAATAGTGAAGCTCAGAATGCTAATTTTACTTAACTGGAATTCTTCCAGAATTTTGATTTTCATAGCCCTGTAGCCAAAAATAATGTTTTGTCTTAAAACTAAGATTTCTATCTAGAGTCTCTCTGGTCTCATAAATATCTTATACATACATGGTTTAGTAAACATAGGAGGTTAGTCAAGGTTGGTTTGTATTTCAGAGTTGATGCTGTTAGAAAGAAAATGATGTTTGATTACTAGTGTGAACCATTACCTGCCATTTAAAGCAAAAGCAAGATTTCTGGTTGATGCTTACTGATATTTCCATTCAGGCATATTGGTACATACACTAATATGAAAAAGTTTTTCTATGTGAAATAATTTTAGAGTACCATGATACAAAATGTAAAAAAAAAAAATACTGTGTTATAAGTTTCTCAAGTGACTTGCAGGGAGAGAAGGTTGAAACTGAAGCTATATTTCTTTCAGAACTTTGAGTCAGAATGGTATAATCAATGGAATTTACCAATTGAAAATAGAACATGTGGACATGAGCCAGTGCAATTGATGACTAGACTTTTCTAGAAACTCTGCCATCACTGCAGTTGCTAGATCCAATACTATAAAGTGTAGTACCTACAGATGCAATTTTATGTTAATTTCTTTGGGCTAATATCTTTAAAATACTACAAAAAAAGTTATTGAATACTTCATTTGCTCAAATTATACTAGATGGTGATGACTACATGAAGGAGTCCATGTGAGATCATTTCTGCTACAGTCTGATGTCTGACCTGTCCACAAGCCAAGAAAAATAAAGGCAAAAAATGGATGTGCAATTACATTTCACTGATTTCAACAAAAGATAATTTTTCAGACATGCACCTGGCTTTTTAAAATTATGATTTATTGGGATGCCTGGGTGGCTCAGTTGGTTAAGTGACTGCCTTCGGCTCAGGTCATGATCCTAGCGTCCTGGGATGGAGTCCCACATCGGGCTCCTTGCTCGGTGGGGAGCCTGCTTCTCCCTCTGCCTCTGCCTGCCTCTCTGTCTGCCTGTGCTCTCTCTCTCTCTCTCTCTCTCTCTAACAAATAAATAAAAATAAAATCTTTTAAAAAATAAAATAAAATTATGATTTATTATTGATTTGAAGTTAATTATTGAAATTTTAATGAGATACTATGGTAGAATGAATAACAATGCAATATTACATGTAGAATATTATATCATTAATACTTTCTCCTCCTGGATGGGCTCTCTGAGCTCTGCATAGAGGGACTGATGTGCAACTGGCAAATATTTAGAAAAACAGAACCTAGAACAACATAGCTTAGTGAAGTGATCAGTGCCCACACCCCTATCATCCTAAATGTACAATGCTAGTCTCATCTGCCATCAAAGAGATCATTTTTAGGATGATTCTCCTTTCTCCTTTTTGTACCTTGAAAGTTCAGGATCTTCAGCTGTCCCTTAGCTCGTTTAATGATTTTCATTTGGAAAAATTGTTCTCTAGTAATACTGGCTAGTTTAAAATTGGGTCCACAAAAGATACTTTATCCATTTACATTTAGCCCTCTAATCACTGATTTAGAAAGGTTGATCTAATCTACCGATTCTCACACTTTGTTGTGTGTCAGAATGAACTGGAGGGCATATAAAGTACAGATTCCTCCCAGAGATTGTGATTTAGTAGATCTGGGATAGGGGCTAATAAATTGCATTTCTACCAAGTTCCCAGGTGACCGTGATGCTCTATAGTCCCCTAGAAACAGCATAAATCATGGATCAACACATCCCATTTGAAGGGAAAAGTTAGAGAAGAAATTATTATCAATCAAATCAAGGCCACCAGTTGTTAAGAGTTTTTGTTGATGTTGCTTTGTTTTCATATCAAACAGTCTCCCTGGAATTTCTTTGCTAATGTGTTTTCCCAAACCTTTTACCTGCTCTTGGGTGGAGGCAAGATTTCCTTATTGGAAGATGATTTGGTAACCAATTAGTTTGTTTCAGTGGAGAGGAATCACTGTAAATTGAATATCCACTGTCTAATAAGAATTGGCAATGTTCCTCCAAGAGATAAAAAATTTCAGATAAATAAGCTATTTGAATTAGAAATAAAAATTAGTATACTGTACTCTATATTCCCTGTTCTTTGGGTATCTGTGGGTACCATGTCTACTGCCTGCAGGCAAATATGTATAACTGTGACAGTAGTTTGAGAAACGTGAGGGTGGGAGAAGATGCAATGTGAATGCATCAGGGAACGAGAGAGGAATCACAGGTATTGGTGAATAATTTGTAGCTTTCCTATAAAGTGCAATTAGTAGTTCAGGCCAACAAGTTTTAAAGTTTAATGCATCTAGATTCCAGACTCATAGGATTTGGTGCTGCATGAAAAGTCTGCATCTGATTACAGATGAGCAGAGGGTACCTTATTATTTTAGAATAAATCAGATTACATGACCTTCTTTGCTTCTTTCCAGTGGGTCAGTAGTCATCACCTAAAACTGGTTTGAGAAAATGTCATTGTGAGCTAGGGGTCTGAGGATATTTCTGGAAATATTTCAATGCCATATAGATAGTTTGTTTTGTTTTGAAGATTTTTATTCATCTGTTTGACAGACAGATCACAAGTAGGCAGAGAGGCAGGCAGAGAGAGGGGGAAGCAGGCTCCCCGCCAAGCAGAGAGCCCGACGCGGGGCCGATCCAGGACCCTGGGATCATTACCTGAGCCGAAGGCAGACACTTTAACCCACTGAGCCACCCAGGTGCCCTTAGATAGTTTTTTATACATCTTTTTATTTTGCCTATATACCTGCATAATAAACAGCGGAATTGTCGTAATCACTTTCAAATGACGTTTTGGTGTCCCTCTTATATGTTTATTACTAGTTTTACATATTCTGTTTAAAACCACTGGGAAGCAGTTAGTGGTTTCATTTTTCAACAGATTACATTAAAAATTATTGAATGAGTGTAAAATGAATATAAAATGATTTTTAGATCAGCTTCCAACATTTTTATTAAATTGAATTAATGTTTATTATATTGACATTTTTAAAATGCCTATTTATTCTAGACTGGCATTTGAGTTAGCTTACTATAGTTTTTATATTATAGAACTTAAAATCTTTCTTTCCAAGTCAGTAAAACTGGTTTTATAGATGCCCCAAAATTTGAAACTTAGTGACATTTCTTCACAGACATTGTTGAGATGATGTGAGAGGAATTATGCAGTAGTCTTAATATTTAAGTTGTTGGTTAATGGAACTGTGGTAATCAATATGCTTGGAGTGATTTTAATGATGCTTATTTTTCCTCTGAGAAACAAGTGATACCTCTTTTATGATAAATGTCCAGTGTCTTTTCACTTGAAACTAACTTTTCACTGTTAAGAGGTGAAAGACAAGACTGCTAATGGAAAAAACAAACAAACAAACAAACACTGAAAAAATGCAGGGATGAAATGTAAGTAAATCTCAAGTGGAATAACTTGGTCAACATGAAGAAGTCACATTGCATTGTTTTATGTGGAATGCCTTTTCCTGGAACCTCTGAGAAATAGGAAAATTACTAACTCTTTTGGAGTTTTATTTTTTATGATGATAAAAGCTGGGAGACTTTTTGTCAATTGTGGTTTGAGGGTATGATTTAAATTTAAAATGAAAAAGGATGTCTATTATGTCATTAGTGAGATTATGCTATTCCTCTTACAAGTTTATCACTAGTTTTGCATATTCTGATCAAAACCACTCTGACACATTGGGTGGTTCTATTTTTCATCACTGGATCATGTTAAAATTTATTCTGAATCTCTCTGATAATTCCCGTCATTTTAGTGAGGAACAGGATGGCAGACTTGAGGATGTGATAGGAAGCCTGCTGCATTAGAGACCACCTGCCCCAGACTAAGCAAGTCCCCTTAGTCATAAATTCATTTAATGAATGCTTTCCTAGCCTTAGTAACGTTACTTCAGCACACCTTTTTCACTTTCTTTGTGTCTAAAATAGCATAAATAGCTAAAATTTGTCCTAAATGAGTGGATTTCAACTATTTTCTTCTTACTATGAGAAGCTATTGTTCAAAAGAAGTCTTGTATATTCCGGTATAAACAAAATAAAAGGAAGGTTGCCGTGGTTCCAGAAAGAACCTCTTTTGGAGAGTGCTGTGAGTCCACTCCCAGGTTCCAGAGCATCCTGAGGGATAGGGAGTTTGAACACCATTGTATCAAATTCGAAGTTTCCCCCCAGGTCTAAAATGCATTGCTCGGGTCCATCATTACTGAGGTAAATTGCCAACTCCACAGTATTTCCATCTCTTGAATTTTATATAATGATTTCTTAACTGAGTCAAAGTTTAGTTGTAATATCAAATGGAATTAAATATTTTTTTTTTACTGACAGGAACATAGGATTTTTTTATTTTGACTTAAATCACATGCACTTCGGAATAACTTCTTTTTTAAAAACCTTGTAACTTATCAGTCAGAATATAATTTTGCAAGAGGTGGAAGTTAATCTAATGAAAGAAGGACAATTCAGTGCCACTTTCTTCAGCAGTGGGTTATCTGCCTAATGACTCAACAGTTTTCTTCCCTTCCACCCAAACTCTATGTCTCCTTGTTCTCTTTCCCCTGCCCCACACTCTGTGGTTGACCAAGATCCTTCCTTCATCTGATTGTTCTGGGAAACTTGAAACACCCTGCTTTTCCCCTTTCCTTCTCTGTTGCTACGGATATGTCAAGAATAACATTATCCCTGCTGATCTAGTTTAGAAAAGTGAGAAGAGTTCTCAGGACTAGTGGATTATTGCTTTTGGGTGTGCCCTTGGGAATGGCTAGACACTCCAACCCAGTTTGTGAGGCAGAATTTATTTCTCGTAGAGAAATGGTGTTATAAGCATACACCAGAGATGATATAATGTTTAGTAGTATGCAGTACAGATCATTTACTCTACAGGTGAATGCCACAATGTTTGTTGGTCGGGGAGCCTCTAATCATTTATGATAGAGGATTTCTGCTATTTCTGTAGAAAAGTGGGGTCTTTCAGGTGGAGGTGAATGCAGAATAGTCCTAGCTGGGGACTCAGCATATTTATTGGTTGATCTACAGGTGTATATATTATATTCAGTGGTTCTGCGTCTATCCATTAAACAGCATCCACACTTCTTTTCCTTTTTCATTGAATTTAGCCTCGGGGCTAAAATAGAGGGAACATTTTCAGATCTGAGCTATGTTTTCTTTTTAATTTGATAGACTAGAAAGTGGATGCAATAACATTGAGAGATGGTACTGAGATCCTGTTAGGATTTGTGAAATGGACAATTGCCTTGCATAAATAGCAAGTAAAAAATCAAGCGAGTTCTTCATAAACATTTTATTCTGGGGTGTGCTTATTTTCTGAAACTACCTCTACTAAATCTCCTGTCAGTCTTGAAACTGGAAGGCAGAAAAGCTTCTAGTGCTACAGCCAACTGCAGTGTAGCCGGAGAAACAGGCAACAAAAATAGAACACCAGGATTGCTGTGCGTGGGTGAGGCAGAAACCACATTATGAGCAAAAGCTTCCAGTATTATTTTAGAACCAATACAGAGCTCTGCACTTCTCTCCTCTCTCTTCCAAAAACACATACTATAAAAATAAAATGAAATTAAATGTATGTGCATTTGCCCTCTTAGAATTATGATTCTTAATTTTTTCTTTTTTTTTTTTTTTTTTGCCTGCCTTTCTTTGGAGGCGAATCTCCCATGTGGAAATACAGTGTGTAAAGCAGGCTTGGAGGGAGGAAAGAGTTAATTGCTTTTAAGGCCCTGCAATAGAGAATTATGGTTTGAAAGATAGAGGCTGGACAGCTGGGTTTGCTGGGGTATTTTTAAATGCATTAATGCAGGCTCCAATCACTCGGCCATGCTTGACCTATTTTTGGCTCAGGCCGACCATTGTTCTATTTCTGTGCCTGTGGGCCATGCCGTTGTTGATTCATATGCAAATGGATTATCACTAGCTTTAGCCAACTTGAGCTGAGAGAGACCAGAGAGGAGGAAGAGACACACACAGATAGAGGGGCGCCGGCCGAAGCCACTTGCAGGACTGAGGGTTCCTGCCACGAAACTCTAGCAGCCTGAAGAACTATAAGCCAGGTTTAATTGGTTTCTTTTTCTCGTGGGTAGAGTTAATATTTTTCTACTTATTCTGACAAAGCAATAACCCCGAAGCACATTCCTGTTTCCCACCTGCTTTTAGTTTCCGGGAGAACCTAAACTCCAGAGAGCCATAGCATCCACTCGGTCCTTTCTGCTCTGTACACAGGTTGGTAACATAGGAAAAGTGTCCAGGTCTTTGAGAGAAGTGTATGTCCACCTTAACGGCAAGGAAATCATTGTTGAAGTTGGTCGGCTGCTGCCTCTCCTCAGGGAGGAGGGAGGACCAGGGAGGGCAGCTCCTGGGGCCCGTGCACTGAGCAGCGATGAATCTTTCATGTAGCTGAAGTAAGAGTGATTGGAATATGCTGCAGACAATTTACGAGAGTGACTCGTGTTTTTCCTCAGATGGGGTGGCTGGACGAGAGCAGCTCTTGGCTCAGCAGAGAATGCACAGTATGATCAGCTCAGGTAAGCTCCTCTTCCATAACTGAGACATTTTACATGTGAAAGGAGGCTGACTTGGGAAATGCAGCTAAGAGAAAGCACCTCTCAAGGATTTGCTGCTTTTGGTGTTGATGTTGCTGTTTTCCTGGTGCGTCTGTAGGGTTTAACTTAGATCCCTTCCGTTACCGTTTCTGAGCATATTCAGTGCTTAGGGACAACCGCTTCTGAATGAAATCTCAAAGCTTCTGGGGAAGGCTGGGACTGAGATAAGTGAAATGTAGTTGGGGTGCTTTGCCTTACTGTGCAACTAGAAGAAGGAGATCTGTGCTGATGGCAAGTGATTCTAATGGGACTTTTAAAATCAGGTAAGTTCAGAGTGGAGCTCCATTCAGTTTGGACTGCAGCCTGCGCTAGCCCGATGCTTTTAGATTTACAGTGTGCATCCAGAAGCACAGCTCTTTGTAGACCTACCTGCCTTCCGAAATGGGTTTGCTTGCAGTTGCAAAGGTAGTTTTTAATGTGGCTTTCTCTCGTCAGCCCCAAATGAAACTCTTTAGGGTAGGATACAATTATTATTAGCAGATGGTTGATTTAATTTTCTTGAACAACATTTGGAGAGTCTAGCGTTGTCAGGCAGATGGACGGCATAGCACACACATAAAGGTGTTACATGCAGGTGCGGCCCTTGAAAGGATAACAGGAACAGATTCTTGTTTCCCATCCGTCTGTATTTGTGCCTTCAAGGGCATGTGCTGGGGGAGATCAAGCTTGTCAGCATTATCAATTTCTATTTGTGAAAAGAGCAGACTCTCCCGGCGGTATCACTTAGTTGTAATCGTTGCTCTTCATATTTAATCCTACAGCCAGTTCCTAAAGCTTGGGGGCTTTTTAAAATTTCCATCCTCTTTGGAATGCTTCTGTCTAAATTGGCTTAAAGTTCTCCCCCTGTCTCTTTGAGTTCCTATGTGGGCTTAATCGTAATTCTAGATCACCACAGAGATCTCCCTGCAAAGAAGGCAACATAAAGCAGCGTTTGCTGGGGTAGAGCTAGACATGAAAGAAATATTCCACAGGTTGGCACGATGTCTGCTCAGTGCTGAGCACCTTCCCATTTACGGCTCTATGTCTGAAGCAAGTTTTCTTTTAAACCTCAGTCAGCTGTGATGATTTTGAGATACTTCTCCTGACCCGATTATTTTCTTGCACTCGGAGTAAGAAATCAGTTTTGTGTCATTTGAGATGTTTGTACTTATGTGACAGGAATTCTATTAATTAGTAGTGTCCGCTTATCTGAAACAATCGTATGAGGATTTTAATACAGTTTATTTTCTATCATCACTGTGGCTGTAAACTTGACAAAAGCTTGGGGAGGGGTCAACTGGTGGGTCTCAAATGGAACTCGTCGCTTAATTTAGCATTTTGTGTTTTAAATATGGATCGACTTTTTAAAAATAACTATTTTAGGGATCTTTTCAGTACTAAATCCTTTCAGTCCTTGCCTCTGTGTAGCAAGTTTAATGTTTCTTCCACATGGTAGAAACAAAGCTGTGCTTTTCCAGCAGGGACTGGCTGCTGACGCTGAATTCTCTTGCCACAGGCTACAGGTGTTTGCAAGCCTCGCTGTTTTCAATGCCTTTGGTAATCACATGTAACTTTCCTCCATTTTTCAGTTGAGATTGCCATTTTCCTGATGCTAAAGCAATAATATTTTCAAGCAGGGAAGTACTTGAGACTGTCCATACTGTTGTCAGTTCTACAGGAAGGGAAGCATCCTTTAAGCACCAACTATTAAATGAAAAGTGATATAGATTGACATCAACTCCCAAAACTGGTAGAAATAAGAAAACTCCATTTCTGTTTATTTTTAAAATTCAAAATATGAAATCATGTGCATCCATACTACCATGTTGTATAATATTTGATTTTGTTTAATATGATACGGCCTTAAATTTAATTTCCCCAGTCTTTATTGTGTACTTCCTCTGAGGTGTTGGCTCTCAAACTTGGAGTCATCAAGAGTCTTTTACAAAATACTGAAGCCTCGGTCATACTCCCAGAGTTTCTGGCTTAACTGGTTTGGGAACTAGCCTGAATATTGGAATTTTTAAAATCTTACGAGCAAACCTAAGGTGCAGTAAACTTTGAGTATTATGGATGTACGGGTAGGAGGAAGTGATGGGGATCCTGGTGACCCATTTCAATAGGGTTTTCCTTTAAGTCAATTGCTAAATTTGGGATGTGTTTGTCTTAACTTATCTACAAATTTCATTCCACCCCCTTTTGGACCAGTGACATGAGTGTGATTGACACGCCTAGGAATGGATGGAGTCTGTGGATCTGAAAGAGATATCTGGTAGCTGTGCAGAGTGGTGGAGAGAACGCTATTTGTTCTGGGAGTCAAGAGCTCTGTGTTCTAGCGAAAGCCAGTTGTATAACTGGTTACTCATCTGTAAACTGAACAATAAAGATTTCCTCCTGTTTACCTCTTGGCATTCATATGAGGTTCAGATCTAACAACATGTTATTAAAGTGCAGGCTCACTATTATTATAACTATATTTTTAGGGAGTGAACCTGGTCTTCTGGCTCTTTAGTACCATGCCCTATCTTGCCAAGCAAACTAGATAGATGAATTTGATGGTATCTTACATGGAACAGTGATGTTTTGTTTTGGTAGTAAGTTTTATTTGGTTATTTTACACATCAGCTACTTTTTTTTTGGTTTCTCTGGTCTGATAAGAACCAGTCTTTTCCTTGTGCAAATTGTGACTATAAATCAGATTAGCTTGTGTGTGTGTGCGTGCAAGCATGTGTGCACGTGTGTGCATACGTGTATTCTGTAAAATGTCTTATTATGTAATAATCGAAAGCAAAGAATTTGCAGAATATGTAATTGAACAGTGAAAACCCAATAGCAGATTTCTTGGGATTAATTGTTTTAAAAAGCTTTGTTTTGTTGTTAGCTGTTGCTTTGAACTTCCCATTTTCTATTTTAGTTAAACTGGATACTGTGCATTAATAAAAATGATTTTCTTCAGAGTTCTTTATAGACTGTTGTATCGCAAATATTTTTGGTTCCTTTTTTTTTCCCCTAATATTGACTCAGCTAGGCAAGACATGATAGGTAGAACTAGGTACTACAGCATAAGCTGCTAATGTTTTTTTAGTTAAAAAGCTCTATAATAGTGAATCTTGGAATTCATTATGAGTGACACATTTTGCTAGGTCAGTCTCTACTTTTGTGGCTTGTGTGGGCCAGTATAAGTGATAACTGTGGCAGAAACTGAAGCATGTACAAATATTGACTCAGGTCACTTAGCAGTAGCTGGCAGAATTTGGGGCGTTCTCCTTTTGCCAGGCATGTTGCTTAACATGTTGGACAGCAGAACTGTCCAGACAATACTGGAACAATTACTATAAAAGAATTTCCTAGAGCTTATACGGCATTAATGTAAAATACATTTAAAATAAGGAAAACTCGTATTTTTACTATGTATTCTTATTTTAGCATATAAAAGAAAAGCATTTAAATCTAAATCCTGAATTTCTTTTATGGAAAACATATCTTCACCCTTTCAGAATCTTTTTTTTTCCCCCCTTTGGTGTGCATTGTCAAGGGGAAAGGAACATTTTAGATTCAGTAGCCATTTATGTCTACTTGGAAAGCAGAATCTAATTATGAAAATGTAAGTCTGTGAAATGCTCCTGTCATGTCAAGAATCACTTCTGGTATTTCCCTTAATTACTGTTTTGCTTGTTCTCTAACTCAAGTTACCTTCACTTACAAGGCTGTTATCAATTTGAATATCTGATAGGTGGTGATCAGAAAGTTTGTTATAAATAGACCCATTGAGGATGGGGACAAGAATGAGGGTTTTATATTTCTGTGGACGACACCAGTGGAATAACTGTCTCAACCACTGAGCAAGAAGATTCAATAAAATGCCTCAGAAGACTAAAATAAACCCAAATTCTGAATTTAAAAACAAGGATTTTGATCTTGAAAGTGAGAAATTGAAAATACACTACATAATTTCTCACCACTGATAGATAATGAAGGGATCCCAGAATGGTCTAAGTTGGCAAACACTCACCCTGCACACACGCATGCACACACGCATGCACACAGGCATGCACACACACAGGTAACAATATTCAGCATTAAGTATGTACAGAAAATGATATGACCTAACAGATCTCAGAAGCTAATAGTCAAGGAAGAAATGGAACCAGGGGGTTTTTGATCCGAACAGAGAGACCTAACAGGGCCTGCATCCTAGGCCTCCTAAGAATTTTACTGACAAGATGACAACTTCCTAAAAATTCTCACTAGCATTCTCAGATCTGAAGAGAAGTAAACTGAACAGATTATCCTCAGCTTTTGTGGTTGTCGTTGTTGTTGTTACATCTTGTAAGGTAGAAATAATTGAAATGATTCTGGGAAAGAAACTAGTGAAATGGAGGAAGGGGAACAAATATTGCCTCACTGGAGAAATGAAGGCCTCAGAGCAACAGTCTAAATTGGGAAAACGATCTATAGTTCTCTTCAACAAAATACCCTTCTCCAACTAATCTTAAATGTTCCACAAGAAGAAAACACCAACTTACTGAATCCATGGAATTGTCTAATAATTGCTCCCCACAAATAGAGCTCCTTAATAAGAACATAAATTCCATAAAACAAGAGCTCAGAGATGAGATGATAAAACAATAGCATGAGATGAAAAGGGATATTTTAGATCTAGTGAAACAAATTGAAAATGAAAAAACCATGGTAATTATAGAACAAAAATATTCATTAGAAATAGCAGGAAGCAGAGCAGACATCAGTGAAACCCTCTACCAATAAAGGGGAAAGGTTCAAGACAATCACAGGGAATGAAAAAGGAAAATGGACCCAAGCAATTGGAAAGAAGTTAATTAATAAGAAAGACAAAGGCAGCATAACAAAGAGATTATTTATATCCCTGAAGCTGATATTCTAAAGCAATGAAACAGAAGATAATTTTGTGAAAAGATGAAAGATTATTTCATCAGAAAAGAAAAAATAAATGGATAGATTGAAAGGACTCTCCTCTTTAAGGACAGTTTCCTGCAAATGTTCATCACAGGGTCATATCCTAATGGGGCTATTGATTTTCAAATAATAATTCTTCTGAGGGGTTAATCAGGTAAAGCAAAGATGTGTGGTGGGATAAGGTGGGGAGGAAGGGTATATATGGGATTCAAGAAAGTTTATCAAGAATCTCCAACATTTAATGACAGAGGATAATGAAGAAAAATCTCTGGTGTTCACAAAGAAGTGTAATCCAATGGTCCGTCCAGGCAAGAGTTATTAAAATAGAGAGAAAGTGGGTAGGCAGGTCAGAAATTCCCAAACATGAACTAGACTGCTTGACAATGAAGCCCACACAATGAAGAGATGAATGTAAAAGCAAAAAACAAAATTGAGAAGTAGAGAAAGCATAGTAAGATTAATGGGGCAAACAGTGAATCCGTTTTAAACACATATAAGACTTTGGTTACAGGACAGAAAGCAAATTTTATAAAGTAGGGCGATGTTCATAAACATAACCAATATGAGACATTAGAGGTGAGATGGAGGGATGTGTGAAAGTGCTGATATTTTCTTTCTGAGCAAGGTCAGACTCCCTGCTGCCTAAAATAGAAACACAGAGGTTAAAAAAGAGAGAGAGAGACTCCAAACACTGATTTTTAAAATAATTTCCTTCTTTAACCCTTGGAAGATCTATAGGAAGGAAGAATTTAGGATGTTTATGATCCCTTCAGTTGCAGTTTTTTTTTTTTTTTAAAGATTTTATTTATTTACTTGTTAGAGAGAGAGAGCCCACGAGCACAGGCAGACAGAGTGGTAGGCAGAGGCAGAGGGAGAAGCAGGCTCCCTGCCGAGCAAGGAGCCCGAAGTGGGACTCTATCCCAGGACGCTGGGATCATGACCTGAGCCGAAGGCAGCTGCTTAACCAACTGAGTCACCCAGGCGTCCCCAGTTGCAGTTTTTAATTCTGCTAAAATCATTTAAATTTCATATCTTTTAAAGAAAAATAACATCAATGATATGATCTCACTTTTATGAAGGGATATTTTCTTTATCTATCCATCTCCCAGAAGAATTAATGCATAGATGGAAAGAAATCAGGGAAAGTTTTGTGTGTGTGTGTGGTGGTGATCCTGTTGCTGGGGTGGGGGTGCTTTTGTTTTCATTGTGCTTTTTCATCTTATATGAATTTTTACAATATGCCCATATTTTCTACGAAGGGATTTTAACACACCCACCCACAAACCTATTGTGCCCAAATCCTTGTGGTGTTTAATTGTAAGTAATAGGTAAATTAGGCTGTCTTCTGCTGCAGGTAACAGAAAATCCTCCTCAAAGTGACACATAAGGAAGTTTATCCCTTAGTGAAATAGCAGAGTAGTTGGCAGCACCAGGCGGTCAATAATGGCAACAGTATCAGATCCTTCAAACCGCTCCCCTCTGTTGGCCTTAGAGTTGGTGTCGTCATAGGTCTATATCCTCCAGAAGACGTGAGTTGACATGTCTATTTATGGGTGACCAAATCCGGAGACACAGAAGAGACATTTTGCTTCCTTGGATATTTTCTTTAAGGAGTTTTACCTTAAATTTTAGGAATTTACCTTAAAATTTAGGAAATTTTAAATTTTCCTAAGTTTTAGGAAATTTTAAATTTTAGGAAAATTTTAAATTTTAAATTTACATTTAAATTTTAGGAATTTACCTTAAATTTTAGTTTTACCTTAAATTCCTGCAGTAAATCGTCCTTCATAATTTATTGGACAGAACAGCAGCATCTGCCCATGTTAGCCAGTCACAGAGAGAAGACTGAGACTACCGCAATAGCTCCTTAGGGTCATACTGAACCTAGAAGGGTCGATGCTGCAGCTCACCTTTTAGTTTTTATTAGGAAGAAGAAAGGTGGAGAAGAATGCATCTTAGCGAGGCACAAGCAGTATTTGCTACAGTGTGTATGTTGGTGATTGGAATTTTCTTCCTTGGGTTTGTTTGTTTCTTTCTTTCTTCCTTTCTCTCTCTCTCTTTCTTTCTCTTTCTAACTTCCTTCCTTCCTCCCTTCCTTATTTTATTTATTTGTTTGAGAGAGAGAGACCATGAGAGAGCATGAGAGGGAGGTAGCAGGGAGCCTGATACAGGGCTCTATCCCAGGACCCTGGGATCATGATCCAAGCCTAAGGCAGATGCTTAACCAACAGAGCTACCCAGGCGCACTTCCTTGTAATTTTATTTAGTTTGTATTTCTTAAAATACAAATAACTAAATGAAGGAAGTAGACCATATGATATCTTTCAGTTGAATTGTGGGTGTTACTTCATTTTCATGAAGATATGCATCATTTTAACACTGATAATTTGTTTTTTATTGGCATTGAATAGAAAGCCTTTCTTAATACTGTCTGTTGTTAGAAGGAACCCTAAAAAGAGAAGTTATGGAAGAACACTGGATCTCTATAGGGTTGTAGATCATTTTTTAGAAGAGGAGAACCAATGCTGTAGACTAGTGTGTTACAAGAATTTATTATAAATTTGAGTAAAATATTCCTTTAATGTTGGCTTTGAAGAATACAGAAAATATTAAGGGAAATTTATCTAATGTATAAACTCTGCAGTACACTGAAGGAGGCTTATTTTTAAAATATTCAAAATGCAATTTCTTTGCCAGTATGTTGTTATAATTATTACATCTTCAGAGTAATGAACAATTTTAACAATCTGGAATAGTAACTGCATTTTAACAATTTTTTTTCTGAATTGGAATACTTTGAAAACAATTTAATTGGAATAAAAGCCCATGAAAATGACTTTAAAAATAAGCTTTCTGTAGATGAAATTCAAAGATATTTTGGCATGTGCTTCAAATCAGAGTGGCAGTGCTGTGGTCTGTCCCATTCTTGAAATGAAGATGAAATGCCAGGTTGGCTTGGATGTGTGGTGTCCTTACTATGGGCAGTTTTCCCTTTTCTCCTTTTGGGAGATTGACAATCAAGAGATGAAGGAATGAGAAAATACCTTGTATCTACTAGTTCCATTCTACCCCCACTAAGTCACTTGCACAAAACAAATTTAATTTAAATGCACTTTTACAATACTAAATGACCTACACTTTAAATGTTATCAGAAACATTATGTTTAGGGTTATTCTATGATGCTATGGTTCATGAATACAAAACTAAGCAATTCTTATGTTTTGGAAGAGTATCAGTTCTGTTCATTATTTTAGTATTAAATTTTCCATAGTGAAATAAGTGATAGGTTTTTTAATATATAGTGCTTTTAAAATACCCAATAATTAAATCCAATGAAGATTACATTTAAGGAAGAAGGAAATTTACCAAACCACAGAGTGTAACTAGTCATTTACTTATGATTAAACTCTTTGCATGTTGATAAGGTTGGAAATACCCCAGAACTTCATTTTTTAATTTTAACTTGTTCCCCTCATAGCCTACCACTTACATTGAAACATTTCATTTATAATTTATATTCAGTATTGACACAGTTGTAGCCCTGTGGATGTCTTTTTCAATTGCTTGAGGTAGGTTTTGGTGGGTGTCGAGGGCATGACGTATATCCAAACTGGGTTAAAATAGTTTAAAATTTTAAAATTTGAAATTAAAAACAAAACAAAACATAGCCAAGAAAATTTCACTGAATTTCCATTAAATTACATTGTGGCCTGGGAGTTCTTACATTAGTAAAAACAGGTTTTACCCAGAAAGTTTTCAGGGAACTGCATGTAGGGTGAACTAGAAAAGCTCTTGGTGAATTGAACACGATTTAAATTTTATTCTTGATGGTGCTTTTTAAAAAGTTTTTATTTAAATTCCTGTCAGTTAACATACAGTGTAGTATTAGTTTCGGTTATGCAATTTAGTGATTCAGTACTTAAATCCGACACCCAGTGATGGCATTGAGGAGTGCACTCCTTAATCCCCATCCCCTATTCAACCCATCCCCGCCTACATCCCCTCTGGCAAACAGTTCTCTATGGTTAAGAGTCTGTCCTTTGGTTTGCCTCTCCCTCTCTCAGAGTCATTTTTAAACCTGCTTACGAATAAAATTCGATTGGGTATTTTCAATGTATGATTTTGTGTCAGGAACCACTCATTTTAGATTTAAAAACATATCACAATCAGTTATCATTTTCATGGTTTTTCTGCCACATTCCCCTCTGCTCTAACTGTTTCATCTCAGTTTAGGAGGTCAGTGGTTGAAGCCCTACGTTTTCATCATTTTTTATCACAGTCATTCTTCATGTTAACATAATAAGCTAATGTTTCAGAAGCTTTTTTCTGTACCAGGCATTGTTTTATCATTTAATCCTTCCTGGGACTTGAAGAGGTCTGTGGTGGTTACAAAAGTATTCATATTTTGCAGAAATGGAAACAGGTTCAGAGGAACTTACTGATGGTGATCCTGGCTAGGAACTGGCAGAGTCGGGTTTGAACTTGGTTTGTTTACCATGTCTCTGTTCCTGTTTACCATGTCTCTGCCTCTTTTTCTCAAAGGCAAAGATACTTTGCATAGGAGAATATGTTTCCTATCTGGTGCTAAAAATATGGAATCGTCTTTATTTATAAATAAATGTCTAGGCTTACTTCTTAGTGTGGGGAGGTTTAAGGTACAAACAGGCAACTGTGTTGAAAGGCTTGGTAGAGGAGCCTTACTCCACATTCCCAGGGCTTGATAATGAAATTGGGGAAGTTAACACTGTCCAGGGCTGAGAGAGTCCAGGTAGCCTCCTAAGTTCTATGAGACTTGATGATAATGCAGTGGAATGAGCACACACTGTGGACAGAACCAATATCCCCAAAGCATTTGGCATGTTTGCCAATACTCGCAGGGCATCTTATAAGTCATGAAGGTAAGATTTGCACCACTTCAGAGTAGCACATTATTACTAATGTAATTTAGCTGAAGAGCCTATTCGGTTTATTTTCTCCCCCAAATGTTGGCCCCCTGGGGTTCAGTGTGTTTTTTGACCAAAATATTAGAATTACATCCACTTCCACACTTCAGTCCTTAGCTAGAAATGGGGATGGGTGGGGAGTCAATCAAGTCTGTGTCTCCACTCAAATCCTGATCTCAACATACTATGTCACATTCTTAAGGCAAAAGACTAATCTAGCTGACAAAATTTTACTCTATTTTTAATGTATATTGGTCCAACATGGGTTCAAATTTGGATATTTTCAGTGAAAACTGGATGGCGATGTTTTTATGTACCAACATGATGCAACGTTTAACTTTACCTTGAGTTAAATGTATGCATAAAATTCACCAGTTAGGTACTAATGCAACTTTTCAAGAGCCAATGCCTTGATTTCCATCAACTAAATTTTGTAATCTTGTTGGCTATGAGAATCTTGAGCCATCTTTATGAATACATTGTGGAGGCATTATTGATTGTCAAGTTAATGACCAACAAAATTTATTGCCTTCCAGGGGAAAGAAGCTTTCAGAAGATCATTAAATGCATTAAAATCTGCAGATGCCCACTGGTCTGGGGCTCTCTTTAGCAGGCTGACTCCTTTGGGTCAGTTATTCTTAGCCTGGGTATTTCTATCTTATGGCATCGCAGGTCTAAGATTAGCTTGTTAGGCGTTATCATGCCATCTGAGTTACCTCCTAATATAACTCTACACTGGAATGATTATTTATAGAAAGAGCATTCTGTCATTTTTGGGTTATTTCTAGTAGTTTAAATAAAGAAGAATAACATTCAAGTGAAACCACAGATTCCTTCCTGCTGCCAAAACAACATGATAACTGTCTGCTTAAGGGGCAATAATGTTTAAATGTGTGCTTAGGGTGATTGCAGAATTCTTTTTATCTCTGCCACCTTGACAGAAAAGGGAGGACTTGGGATATTGATGTAGAATGCTTGTGGAAGGGCAGAGAAGCAGCCTTGATGCTTTCTGTCACAGAGCACTGAGGACTCTGGTTGATGATGACAACAAGAGACACACAGGGTTTATTTTTAGAAACAGACATTGCTAAGCTCTCTGTTTGGTGTTAATATGGCTCATAAACAGGACTCCTTGTTGTTGACCCTTCCAGGGAAAATGGCATTTTATACATACACACACACACACGTGTGCTTTTTTTTTCACTTTGCAAGAATGACTCTAATAAGAATATAATTAGAACTTCTTTAAAGCTAAGAAATCTAAATTCTCTAAAATTCCTCCAAAATATATACAGTCCTTTCTAAAATTCCATGAAGATTGGGTCTAAAGGATGGTTAAAAAAAAAAAAAGTTACAAATACAGTGAATGTACGGGTTGGCTATACAGTGTAGGAAAATAAGTGAATGTACATAATGAATAACTCTTAGTAATAAATTATGATACCAATAAAATTATGTCATCTATGCCTCTGGCTTTATTGCAATAATATATGAAGTCTAGCTATAAAAGATATTATGACTATAATTAATTAAGGTGCTGACTTAAGTAGATTAGACAAAAAATTTCAGTATATAAGAAAAGGAGGTAGAAGCCTCTGCTAGCTGTTTTGGTATAACTAACTCTTGTTGAATCCAACATATTTCATGTAAAAGGGAATACAGTTTCACATTCGAGAACTGATCTGTTAGCTTACTTAAACTGTAAGTTTAATTCAGATCTTGGTAATTGATTTATTGCTTTAAAATTAGAATTAGGATTTTACTCTCTCAAATTTGCATTTTGTGTTTCCTGATTATTCACTCATTGTTGCTAGATGATGAAATGTTAAAGTGGTATGGTAATACAGTTCATGTTACACATTAATTGAAATGCTTTAGAATGGAAAACTTAGAGCTCTATAAGAATACTCATAATTTTATTACTGAATTATTTACTGAAAAACATATTATCTTTTTAAAAGATAAATCTTCTTGTGCTTGTATGCACTATAACAAACCCACAGACCATTAGGAACTTGCAAAATGATAAACAGGAAACACACAGCAATTCAAGTGTATTCTCAAAGAATTATTGATGTAAATAAATTCAGAGGATTGGAAGTAGAAGCAATTGCAGGAACTCATTGCATCCCGACCACTCTTAATTAGCAGGTTGAAGGTTTGGGGAGATGATGTAATTGCTTCAAGTTTTAGAAGCAAAGGTGAAATAGTCATTCATCTCTTCATTTTTTTTGCTCAAAAATATTTGAGAGCCAACCATGTACCAGGTATTGTTTTAGTCACAGAGGATACAACTATGAAATAAGATCAGGAGACATATGATTGACTGTTCAATTGAATAATGGATGGATAAGTCTACTTTAGACACTAATAAGTACTAAGAAAAAATAAAAGAAAAATGAGATAGAAAGTGGTTAATATAGCAAAGGCAGTATTAGAGGATTCAAATAAAACCTTTTGAGGAGGCTAAGATACAAAGAATGTCTTCCCAACAGAAGTAGGTTTTCCCTCAACATTCCATTTGATCTAGAACAAATAAAATGAGAACAGTTAGAATAGAGCAGAAAGTGCCCGGGAGCTATTTTAGCCTCCACTTACCTTTGTCTTCTGTAAGAGATGGAAAAACTTTTATCAGTGGGTAGGTGAGAAAGCCAGGGGAAAGCTGTTAGCTGTAGATTTTCTCTATTTTCCAGAGACAGATTTTGGAATTAGGAGACCTCTTCCTAAGATTGAGGCTATTGGCTAGAAATTAAGGACTTTTCTAACCACTTACCTTGGTTCTTTCCCAAAGGTTCATCTTTGTCCAGCATTCCAGCTCTAACCTCAAATATGCCTAAACTTCTTACCCAAAAAGTATGAGCCATCCTAGAGTTTAGTGAAGACGAATTCCTCTTCCCTGGGGGCTAAAAAGAATGGGACAGTATATCTTCATCCCCTGAAATTAGAAGAAAAGTCTGTAAAAATTTACAATATTACACACTTTTTTAAGGGGTTATATAATACAATATTCATTACATGGATTGTATTGAACCCTTACAATGTACCCAGTTTTTAATTCAAGGAAATCATGGGATAAATAGCAACTTTGTTGTAGATGTATATAAGTGTAATATCTAAACAAAATATTTAGAATACATTGTCTTCATACATTGGGAAATGGATAGAGTTGTGATTAATTGTTATAAAAGTTGAGTAAGGAAATATTTAGATCTGTTTTTAAAAAGGGGGGAACATCAATGTGCTAAAAGCTATTTCCCCCCACATGTTCTGCTTTCTCATGGGTAGGGAAGTGTTGGATACACATAGTAGGATGGACAAACATTTTTCAGAGACTGACACATGATCTCACATGCTTGATGCCTCATGGGGTTTTCCCTCGACATTCCAGTTGGTCTAAGTCAAAAGGAATGAAAGCACAGTTAGAATAGAGCAGGAAGTGTTCTGGAGCTATTTTAAACTCCACCGAGTTCTGCCTTCTGTAAGGGATGAGGAAGTCTTTATCGGTGGGTACATGAGGGAACCAGGGGAAGGAGATCCTCTACCATATTCTTTAGCCTCAAGAATATTGGGACTGAGCCAGACTCCTGGACAACATGCTTTGTTGGCTTCACAGTGTAGCTTGAGGGAATGTTTAATAACTACATCCCCCACCCCCACAAGGATTGTCTCATTTAATCAATTCAATTCAATTATTGAGTACTTCACAACTGTATTTTTAGACCAGATTTCTGGTTTATCTGGTGTGTGTGTGTGTGTGTGTACCACTAATGACCAGCTATTTCCTTTTTCTGAAATACCCTTCTGCTACTCTGTTCCAATTAACCTTTGCTGGGAGAAATCCTAACTCTTACAAAGCACAATTCAAATGTCTTCTAATTCCCTCCAACCCCTGCAACAATTTCCCAGATATGTATCTTCTCCCCCACATCCCCTCCTCCATAGTTCTTTATTACTATCTTAGAAATTCCCACTTTCTGTCTCACAATGTGGTTATTTATGTATGTGTGTCCCCATCCCCCCCATTAGTTATATTATAAGCTCTGTGAGGAAAAGGATCATGTTTTACTTCTATTTTTATTCCCTATAGTGCCTAGCACATAATTGATCCCTGAGACTATTTTTAGATGAATGAATGAGTGATTAAAGAGTACAGTGGTATCACAGTCTGTTTTTATAAAATTTTTATTTTTGAAAAATGATTCATTCTTTTATGTAGAAAATAAGTCCTCAGGCTTTTGTTTTGGTTTGGTTTTTTGTTGTTTTGTATATTTGAGCACTGTAAACTTCTAGGGATGTCAGAGACTTTGGCTTAAAATTAAAACCATTCAGGCACCTAGTGGCTCATTTGGTTAAACAACTGCCTTCGGCTCAGGTCATAATCCCTGAGTCCTGGGATTGAGTCCTGCATTGCACTCCGAGTTTTGTGGGCAGTCTGCTTCTCCCTCTGAGCTTCTCCTTTCATGCTCTCTCTCACTCTCTCTTCTCTCAAATAAATAAACAAAATTTTTTTTAAAATATTGAAACCATTCATTGTAGAATATAAGTCCAGAATGACCTCCAGTGCTTTGACTTATGTATATGATCTTAAATATTTCAATTATTATCAGGGAAGGAATTTTGTAATATTCTTATTTGACTTGATTTTTTAAAAAAATATTTTATTTATTTATTTGACAGAGATCACAAGTAGGCAGAGAGGCAGGCAGAGAGAGAGAGAGAGGAAGCAGGCTCCCCGCCGAGCAGAGAGCCCGATGTGGGGCTCGATCCCAGGACCCTGAGATCATGACCTGAGCCGAAGGCAGAGGCTTTAACCCACTGAGCCACCCAGGTGCCCCTGACTTGATTTTTTAATCAATAGTTTCAGTAGAAATTTCATGAGAGATGTGTTTGCATTCAACATATTAAGTATGAAATAGTTATTTCAAGACTGCTTGAATATAAATGCATTCTTTTTGGTCCAAGGAAAATAAATTTGGTTGTGAAAATGACCACAGGTGTACTTTTATATTATTCAAACACTGTTTCACATTACCTCCTATTTTTCTTCTTCATGAAATTTTTATGTAGAGACAGTTTTCTTAGATAAGACAAAAATGGGTAGATTTCTTCTGGTTGACAGTAGTGTCAATTTGAACAGTTTTACCCCTTTTAAGAACTCATCTACATTAATTCAGGTATTATTTAATTGGCTATATTTTTTGGGAAGGGGCGCTGGAAAAGATTTTTTGGTAAACAATTTAATAACCAAATGTTGAATGCCAAGAGGATCAGTAATTTAAAAAACTATCTAAAGTAAAATGTCAGGACAGGGAATTCACATAGTGATTTATTAAATAAAGACAGATGGAAGGAGTGAATTAATCTCTGTACACAGTTATTCAAGAAGAATGAAATAAATATTTTCATGTCCAAGTGGGAGAGGAACAGTGAAGAGAATAAGTGTAATGTAAGTAGGAAAAGATCTAAATTTTTTCTGGATAGTCTTTGTTCTGGTTTACCTTTAAAACTCAGCACAAGAAAGGGTACATTAAGTCATTAAGGCTCAGAAAAATAATTGAGTTAGTTCACTGGCATATATATTTATAATGTGGGCCAAGAAAGGGGTTGGATAATAAAGCCAAATTTTGTGACATAGCTGTTGAACTCAGCTTAGTAGAGCACAGGAATGAATATTTGCCAGTGTTCGCTCCCTGACTTTGCCAATTGTGTGTTCTCATCATCGTGAGTCATAGGTAGGTTTCTATCTGCTTTAATAGTTACATTGAGACGGCATAAGTCAAAGCTGATTGGCTTTGGATTTAGAAGTTTCTCATTCTTATATTAAGCATTAAGCATTAATAAGAATTAGTTAAGTAAATTACTTAAGCATTAGTAAGAATTAGTTAAAGCAAATTTCCAAAGATTATGATTTTTACATCTATAAATTTAGTTACTTGATTTCAATCATCTGCTTTCTTTCCTGAAAGGTAAACATATAAATGTTAGAAAAAAATATTTGGATACCAAGTTAACCTACTTTGATACTGTAAGAAGGAAAACAATATAAACAATCTCAGGTAAGAGGTAATTAAACATAATGAAAACAATGCTGTTAATCTGTAATCACTTCTCTCAAATTTTAATCGAGTCAATTCTCACTGTCCATTATCCCAATAACTAAATGAAAATTCTCCTGTATCATTGGCCTGGAAAGATCAGTGGTCTTTTTTTTTTTTTTTTCCCCAGAAGATAGTCCTGAACCTGAATATGAATATAACTTTAGAAAACCTTGTTTAAATTCATTCTAGGGAAATCTCAGTTTTTTAGATGATGAGAAAGTATATTAAATTGCTTTGTGGACATGGGAGAGAGCATCTTTTTACTTGATTTTCTACTGCCCCCAGTGAACTTCCTTGGACAATGAACCAGTATGTAGTAGAGATTATCCTCATGCTTCACCAATCACATATGTGAGAATTATTTTTCACATAGTCCTGCCATCATTGGATATTTTTGCCAAACTGAGAGATGAAAAATAGCACAGCATTACTTTCTCTGATTCCTGGTAGAGTTGAATGGTTTTCATATGTTACTAGCCATTTATGAGTTTTCTTTTATAGAGATATAATTCCAGAAATGAGAGAATGGTTAAAGGAGAAAATCCTATGAGTGAATGTTACCCTGTTAATAGATTAAATGAAAAAATAATATGATCATCTCATTAGAGGAAAATATTCAATAAAATGCAGTACCCTTCTAGGATAGAAATTCTTTGTAAACTAAGACTAGAAGAAAGTAAGCATTACCAGCAAACACTATCTGAAACTTCGTATTTACTGGTAAAATTAAAACACTTTTTCTTAGCATCAGGAAGTTTGTCTTTGGAGATCCTAGTCAATGTTCCAAGACGTGAACATACACTAAGATGTATAAGAATTTGAAAGGAAAAGAAACTAAGCCAAGCTCAGTTATTTAAACTATCCCCACCTTACCCTCCACTTAGCTTTGGTAATCATCAGTTTGTTCTCTATACTTGAGAGAGGCAAATCAAGAAACAGACTCTTTTTTCTTTCTTCCCTTCCCTCATTTGTTTTGTTTCTTAAATACCACATATGAGTGAAAGCATATGGTATTTATCTTTTTCTGACTGACTTATTTCGCTTAGCATAATGCTCTCTAGCTCCATCCATGTCATTGCAAATGTCAAAATTTCATTCTTTTTTATGGCTGAATAGTATTCCATCTACACCAGAACTTCTTTATCCATTCATTAGTCTCTGGACTCTTGGGCTGTTTCCATAGTTGTACTATTAAAGATAATGCTGCTATAACCATTGGGATGAATGTATCCCTTTAAATTAGTATTTTTGTATTCGTCATGTAAATATCTGATATTGCAATTGCTAGGTTGTAGGGTAGTTCTATTTTTAAATTTCTGTGGAAACTCCATGCTGTTTTCCAGAGTGCCTGTACCAGTTTGCCTTCCTACCATTAGTACAGGAGAGTCCCCTTTTTCCACATCCTTGCCAACACCTCTTATTTCTTGTGTTGTTGATTTTAGCTGTTCTGACAGGTGTAAGGTGATAACTCATTGTAGTTTTGATTTGTATTTCTCTGATGAGGAGTGATGTTGAGCATCTTTTCATGTGTCTGTTGGCCATTTCTATGCCTTCTTCAGAGAACTAGGTGATGGAGATTAAGGAGTGCACTTGTGATGAGCACTGGGTGTTTTTGGGAAGTTTTGAATCATTCAATTTTACATCTGAAACTAATATTACACTGTATGTGAGCTAGCTGGAATTTAAGTAAAAATTTTTTTAAATTTAAAAAAGAGTTGTTTACTCAGTACAAGGTCAACATAAAACAGAATTAAAAAGATCACACAAGGGACGCCTGGGTGGCTCAGTTGGTTAAGCAGCTGCCTTTGGCTCAGGTCATGATCCCAGCGTCCTGGGATCGAGTCCTGCATCGGGCTCCTTTCTCAGTGGGGAGCCTGCTTCTCCCTCTGCCCCTGCCTACCACTCTGTCTGCCTGTGCTTGCTCCCGCTCTCTCTCTCTCTCTCTCTGACAAATAAATAAATAAAATCTTTAAAAAAAAATCACACAAAATGTGATAAAAGATGATACCATTTACTTAGCAAATGAAACTTTGATGGGGAAATTGGTAAAATTATTGAAGAACAAATAAGAATACCTGAATGAACTTGAGAGATACTGTGTTTGTAAAGTGGAAGACTGTGTCTTTAAAAGGTCATTTATTCCCAATTCAATCTATAAATTTCCTTGTCATTGAAACAGCCAACTATCTTTAAGAAATAGCTAATTCAGGCTTAGTACAAAAATAAAATGTACTAAATGGTATTATATAGTAAATAGTAAATCTTACTTCCACACCAGTTCTACCAACCTTTTAGTTCTCTGCCTCATTGGTAGCCCCATATCGAATCTGTGCTTTACAGATGCACTGAAGGTCAGTGCAAGGTCATTTAAAATGTTATCAGGGAATATCACATACTGACTAAAATTCATTGTAAGAATAAATGTACAAGTGGCAATTTTGTAGAACAACAAATGAGAAGAAGGATAGACAAAGTCATACAAAGCTTATTAATAATGATGGGTTGGTTGGGTAAGGGACATAGACAAATAGATCAAAGGACCAAAATACAGAGTTATTACTAATAATTTTTCATGTGACAGAATTGCATCACACACCATGATCAGAGGACATATTATTAATTAAATGGTTTGGGAACAATTAATGTATTCAGTTTATAAACTCATAGTCTAATGATACGCTGAAATATCTATTTTTATAATACCATTATTATTCAGCTAGACGGGTTACAATTTAAACTTCTACAAAGCTAGTGTGTAATGTATGCAGGGTCTTGCATTTTTACAGAGGGATGAGAAGGAATTTTGTTAAGGTTTGGGAAGAATTTTAGTTAAGTTTAACTAAATTAGGTGACAGAAGTACTCAGTATTTGTGTAGCTCACCAACTCTCAAAAGACAATTTGAGATTGATTTAAATAAAAGATTCAGATTTTAGAGTACTGTTGAGTGAAATAGGGATGACAGTTTAGTCAAGGAAATAGGTAGATACTCTATTCTAAAGCCTCACAAAATACTATTAGTGGGTCCCTAAAAACACCAATGAGTAAATAACTTTTAAGCTGAGGCCTGAGTGATTGAAGAGCCCAGCCATGCCCAAAAAAGACATTCTAGGTAGAAGGAACAGCCAGTGCAAAGGCCCCTAAATCCAAAACACATTTGGCTGTTTTCAGAACAAAGGCTAGTGTGGCCTTTCATGCCATTGGGAAGGACCTTTTGAATATTCCATCCAAACTGCTTTTTCCAGCAAACTGGAAATGACATAGTTTTCATACTCTTTTAACACGATTTCACAAGCCCTTCCTGGTCTTCATATTTCATTGTCTTTACACACCAATATCTAGTCATTTGTCTTTGGAAAGCACCATTTGAGTACTAACGAAACAAAACATTCTTTACCTTTTTATTTTTCCATGTATACCAGAAATATGCTGAATGTAACTCTAATCCCAGTGTATGCAAGAACAATTTAAATATTGCAAGGCATAGTAGATGTGATAGCTAGAAAACTCGGTGTATCACTTTATATGTTCACTCATGTTTTTATGAACCTAGTAATAGTATGTAAAAGAGTTCAGGAATAATGAAACCGATGAAAAAACACCAGCCCCCAGTCTCACAGAGCTATTTTTTATGGGGATTTTAGCTGAGGGTCTGGCACTCTCTGTGTGAAAATGGGTAATTTAGTTGTCTTGACATCTGTCAATCATGAGGGGAGTTCCTAGATTACTATTAAGGTCCCTACCAGCTTTAAAAAATGGGAGTCTCCCTTTTAATCACCTGAAATGGATCAGGTCATAGCACTGTCTTTTTTGTACTCTGAAAGTAATTTTGATGGAGCAGACAAATTGCCACAGTAATGTGTTAGTCTCTCAGTTTTATAATACTGCATATTTTAAAGTTTGTTTTTTTAACTTATTTGAGAAAGTGAGGGAGAAAAAGAAAGAGAGAGAATGAGCAGGGGGAGAGGAAGAAGCAGATTACCCACTGAGGAGGGAGCCTAACACAGGGCTCGATCCCAGGATGCTTGCGATTGTGACCTGAGCCGAAGGTGGCCACCCAGGCACCTCAATACTACATATTTTAGACTTAGGAACTCATTCTGTTCTGATTTGTTACAACTTTCTTCTGAAGCTTGTGCTAGTGCCTCACTGGTTTTAATGTTTTATCTACTCACAAAAGCATTGGTCAGACCCATTTACAAAGAACTATTCAGTAAACATTATAACTTCCTTAGCTTAGTTTCGTAGTTTAAAGCAATCAGAACAATCCCCTCCTCTCTCTTTTGCGCGCATGCACTGTGTGTGTGTGTGTACGTATATAATGCATGTATTACAATTATAATTGATTTAATTTTCTGTTTCCCTTTGCAATTCTTCTAATAGTAATAGAAGGCAGAAGGAAAACTATGTCTATGTACTAACCTTTTGTAGCTTAGAACCAGATATTATTTGTTTCACTTTAGTAATGAAGATTATCATTTTGCTGTTAATCAAAAATATAAGGCTTTATCATCAGTGTTCATTTTTCCCCTTCCTATCTTTTTGCCCAGTGACTACATTTGAATTTTCTTGATCTTTAGAATTGCATTTCACTTTTAAAAATAGGTATTATTTTGGACTAATAAATACAGTTATAATTTCAGTTTCAGTAACACTATAACAGAAATTATTATAAAGAAGCAGAAAGTTTATTCAAATGCCTTACTAATTTTAACACTTTATATATTTAATTGCTGCAAGTGAGTTGTTAAATAGATAAGGCATCATTGCCACCTATCTTTTTTCTGACAATGTACTTAAATCAAAGTACTTATCTTTGCAAAAATAGTATGTTGGACTAAGTACTACAAAGTCCTTAGAAACTTTTTTATTAATAAGTTTTTCTAAACCTCAGGTTTATAGTTAATATTGTTAGAGTTTAGAAAGTGAGAGAGACTATATTGGTTATTGGTTCTAGAGTCTTATTTTATTGGGTTTTACACCTACTCTGGGTGATATTTAAATGATGCCAGAGCTACATGTTGCAATCAAGATAACAACAGTATTTTTTCCTTCTTTCTCATTCCAATCTTTTGAAATGTAATGCATGGAAATTTTTCTTTCATATGTTAAGTGTATCTCATTGCTGAATATAGTGTGCCTTACTGAAGTATTCACTTCTTTGCCAAAAACACATCAGTCATTCACAAATATTCAGTACTCTGAGAATGAAAATTTTTTTAGCTACTTGGGTAGTTGGTGAAAGCCAGTTTGCAAAGATTTCTAACTCCACAGCGTTAGACATTATTATGGGGAATCTACGGCTTAAGTATTAACGGTGTATGAGGTAGAATTTGGTATACATTCGGTGAGCTACAATATTCTAGACCAAGAGTTATAGCTGGTTAACAGAATCGTGGTAATCAGTCCTCTGTCTTGGGAATGAGATAAAAATGCATTATGATTTTGGAGAACAAAATTGGTTTTATCCCTGAACCATTCATTAATATCTAAGAAAGTATCTGTAAAATAGAAATGAAATCTCTGAATTAATTAAACCATGGAAATTCATATAAACAAACCTAAGACCTTGAATGCCTGGCATGTAATAATCGCTCCACAAATGTTTGTGGGATGACTAAATGAATGAATGCATTGAAAATCATTTGAACAGCTGATATTTAAGCTACACATGTACCTTATATGTTTCTAGTCCCATTACATTGGATTATGTAAACCTAAAGATATATAAAGAATATATTTTAATATATTTATATTATATTTGATTTGATATAAAACTGAGGAAGATCTTCTCTTTCTTTGTTATGATACTTTTATTAAGGGTATATTATTATTTTTATGAATATTAACTATGTCAAACTTAGACTATGGATATCCTTCAGTGACTAGGGTTTGGGCAACAATTTCCTTCAGACAAAAATGACATTTTGCTTTAAATTTTTCATCCACATGTAGGACTCTTTCTATTGGACCACATTCTGATATCCTAAATTATTAGGATGTGCACTGTATTTAGGGAATAAAAAAAAGCAAATGATCGAGTTACTTTGGTTTCTAAAGTAAGGATCAGAAGACTCTTAGGAAGGATTTCTTGTGTGTAATATATATTCATTTAAGTTCATATCCATAGAAAATGTAGTTTGGCTAAATAAGAGGCCAAATGCTTAGGGCTTTAATATGTTCTGGATTGCTGAAGTTATTACAGTATCTTTCAGAAAAGAAAATGTTACCTTACTTTCCTACTCAATATCGTATTTCCTTGAAAAACACTAACAGGAAAAACCCAACTCAGCCTTCCTTACTGCTTTTAGAAAAGAGCCCTAGAGAGTGTTTTTACGTATGTCAAATTTAAATTCTAGGATAATGGTAAATGAACATTTGATCTGGCTTTGCTGAAAAATCCAGCAACTTCTAGCATAAAAATAAAAATTTATATAGAAAGATTGCTTTAAAGGACCAACATCTGATATTAGATGTTTTCTAAAAATATCTAATTAGCATTCTCTATACATTTTTATTTCTTTTTGAATAAACATGAATGTATAGTCTGATTCCTAATTTTTTGGTTCAAAACTGGCACCCTTGCACATAGAAAAAAATCATGTTTAAAGACAAACACATCTGGAAATGTTGTATGGAGCACCAGGTGCTTATATGGGCATTGATGTCAATTAATGGGCTTTACCTTCATGATTGCTTCATTTCACAGGTTTCTGACTTTCTCCCTCCCTCCCTCCCTCCCTCCCTCCCTTCCTTCCTTCCTAACATCATCTACTAAGTACCTTTCAATTTCTGTGCCTCAGGTGTCCAGGCATGGGCAGTGGGGTCCTCAGGTCTCTCAGGGCTGAAAACAGTATGTTGGCCAGGGCTGCTTCCTCATCTGGAGCTTGAGCTCCTTTTTGGTATCATTCATTTCGTCAACAGGATTCAGCTCCTTGTGGTCATAGGACTGGGGACCCTGGTTTTTTGTTGGCTATGGGCTAAATTCATTTTTCCCTTTTAGAGGCTACTCTCAGGTGCTTGCTTCCATGCTCTATGCTGATAACTCAGAGATCTCTACCTGGAACTCCAACCTCACTCCTAAGCCTTAGACCCGTATCTACAACTCCCACTGTCCATTTGGAGGTTCCACAGATACCTTATTTTAGAGGTTGGAAAATGAGTCACCTGCCCATTTGTATGAATGAGAAAAGTTCAAAGAATGCCTTCCAAAAGCGAGTTCCAAGGATGTTATATTTCCTCACTACTCTCCACTTGTAGGTTGGTGTGAAGTGTGTGTGATTGTTTGCGTGATACCAATCAAGAACCCAGAACTTGGCGAATGAATGAACTAAAAGGTAAGGTCCTTAGATTCAGAGACTGCTTTGAGTCATTTCCTCCCTTCCATTCCTCCTCTCTGCCGTGCTCAGTCTTTCCCAGCTGCCATCACACTTCCTCTACACATTTGTTTTAGCTGTTATCTACTGCCTACGGTGTCCTCTTGTTTTCATCCAGATTTTTTCACTGCTGATCAGATCATCTTATCAACCTTTAAGGACAAGACTTTGCAGGTAGAGGAGTATGAGTAAAACCAAGGTTTCTTAATTAAAGAGGCTTTTATTCCATTTTTCTTCCATTCCTTTCATCTGTTTTCTGCCAGGATTATGACAACGGAGTGAAAAAGTAGGCTTCTGATGCAAATTTGACAAGAAACAGGGCAAAAAGGACAGAATCTTTCACATGCTAAGGAACTCCTGACTACTTCTGAAGTAGTCATTGGAATGACAGCTCATCTGGCTAAAATACAAGTTTTTGTTTTAAAAATACAAATGACCCTCTTCATTTTCTTTTCTCAGTCTTCATACTCACATTTACAGTGCTATACAGTATGCACACATAGTTTTCATTGTCTTCCCTTTTGAAATAACATGAGAAAATGTCACCATCGTCAGATAATCACATGCTTCATATGTTTTAATTGGGCATTTAAAAAGGCATTATTCATATTCACATATTCTCCCATTTATTGGTTTACTATCTCCCACAGTGCTTGACTTTATTGGGATTAGTCTTCTCTAACCACAATGACTTCCATTAATGATTCAATTATTCAGAATTTTTTTTAAAGATTTTATTTATTTATTTGAGAGAGAGAATCAGTGGGGAGAGGAAAAAGCAGATTCCCTACTGAGCAGGGATCCCAACATGGGGCTTGATCGCAGGACCCCGAGATTATGAACTGAGCTGAAGGTAGACACTTAACTGACAGAGCCACCCATGTGCCCCAGAAACTTTTTCGATATGAACCAAAATTAGGAGCTTGAAATGAACCAAAAAAGAACCAGGAGAGCCCAAGGAATCCATAAATGAGATTTAGGCAATCACTGAATCCTTGGAAATTTGACCATACACTAATATATTTGTGTACGTGCATATTTCTTAGGAGACCATTTTTTGTCTAGTTCTCCAAAAAATGTGTGATCCCAGCAAAAGTGAAATAGTCATTTTTAGGAGTGATAACAAATGTGGCTATTTGGATTCTCAAACCTGAGATCAGAAGGCACACATTAAAGGCACGGGGAGGGTACTTGAGCCAAGTTTACCCACAGCCACAATGCACAACAGCAAACTAGAAGGACACCCCCCCCCCAACCCCCCGCAACACACACATAAATAGTGAAACAGTAGAACTAGAACTAAAACCAAAAAGAGCAGCCTGATTTCATAGGTCCCACCATTGTGCCTAACAAGCCGTTATAGAACCTCCTTGTCAGAAAGCAAGAACTGACGGTCCTGTGTTCTCTGTATCATGGGCATCTTTAAAAGCAGGGATATAGCTAATCAATGAAGAGTCCCTTAAAACAGTAAAATAGCATTTAAAATAATATTTTAAGAGATTAGCTTCATCCATCTGAAATGTTTATTCCCATATGAATTTAGATATTTGAGGTTACAAGATGTGTCTCCTGCCCCATAAAGCAGTTTTATGATGGAGAATGAATCCTTTACATCAGGAAGCCCATTGCCTTGTTTACTAGGTTAATACACATTTGTTGGCTCTGTTAAGTGACTGAAAAACTCTGTGTAGAATGAACCTAAAGCTTGGTTTTACAAGGCCCTACTTCACTGACTAAAATGAAAAAGAGGCTAGCAGAAGCTATAGTTTAGATATTATGCCTTGGGAAAAATATTTCCATTTCTATTAACAAACTTATGAGTGAGGTCGTCACAACTCATTCTAGGAAAGATCTCTGTCAGTGTAAATCCTATCTTGAGAGAGTTAGAAAAGAGGGCGTTGGACTCGGCATTCTAAGTCAGAAACAAATTATATGATAAATGATGCCACTATTTTTCACTAAATGACAGACAGATGGAAATGAATTGACATTATCTGACACCCAGAAAATGAAGATCTATAAAGTGCAAATATAAACTATATAAAATCAATAAGAAAAATACCAGTAACTCAATAGAAAGATGGTGAAAGGTATGAAGAACACATTCAAAGAGAAAGAACCCAAAATGGCCAATATTATAAATGAGTAGATGGTCATTCTCAGTCATGCTTAAAACATCAATGAGGTGCGGTTTTTGCATCCATTAAATTAGTGAAAATAAAAAGACTTCTAGTACACAGTGTTAATTAGGGCTGGAGGAAAGGGCACTCTCATATATTAGTGGAAGAGCATACTGGTAAACTTTTGGAGAATCACAAATTGCAGTACTATTAAAATTTTTAATATATATATATTCTGCAACCCAATAATTCTATGTAAATGCTATACAAAATGTGCAAGAATCTCTATACTAGGATATTTATTTATACTGTTATTTATTGTGATGAAAAATTGAAGGTGGTTTAAGGATTGAACAATATAAAAATCAGTTGCCATAATCCATACTCTGAAATGCTATATAGTCAGTAAGATTAATAAATAATGTCTAAGTATATTAATGTGGAAGAATGGGTTAGATATATTGTTGAGTGGAGAAAAAAAGTCCCCAAATTTGTAACTATATACATTAAGATGGTAAGCTCAATTAATAGATCTATGATGATGTTGTCATGTTATTGTTGTAGGAACAACAGAAAAGTAGTAAATAAGAGTATTTTAATCTAGGGGCACCTGGGTGGCTCAGTGGGTTAAAGCCTCTGCCTTCGGCTCAGGTCATGATCTCAGAGTCCTGGGATCGAGCCCCACATTGGGCTCTCTGCTCAGCAGGGGCCTGCTTCCTCCCCCCTCTGCCTGCCTCTCTGCCTACTTGTGATCTCTGTCTGTCATATAAATAAATAAATACCTTTTTAAAAAAAAGAGTATTTTAATCTAAAGAAAAAATGCTAGAATAAAAAATAGCAAAGATAAATTGTTAGAGCATCCTAAAAATTTAAACCAAGAAGGCATTTTTATGTCAGTGTGTTGTTAAAACTGAAAGTGTTAATAAATTTATATCAGTAATAATACATGTCTGGAGCACCTGGGTGGCTCAGTTGGTTAAGCATCTACCTTCAGCTCAGTGCATGATCTTGGGGTGCTGGGATCCAGCCCTATGTTGGGTTCCCTGCTCAGTGGAGAGTCTGCTTCTCCCTCTCCCTTTGCCCCTTCTCTCCCCCATTCGTGCTCGCTTTCTCTCTCAAGTAAATAAAATGTTTCTAAAAAGGATTAATTATGCATATCTATGAGAGCCTTCCAGTGTAGATCAAAATACTAACGTAATGATGTTTTGTTTTTGTTTCTGAAGACAATCTCTTGCAGATAATTATTATTTACGGTTTATGATACTGTCCTGTTCTTCTTTCTTTACTTTAGATAGAGTTCATGGTTGTAGAAATGGGTTACCTGTTACTTGCAGAAATGTCACTCACTATTAATATCACTTTGTAGCACAGAAATTTTTTTAGCATAATTAGAGGCAGCCAGTCTGCTTAAATAGAGTTGGTTAATTAAGTTATAAAATTCTAAGGGAATATGATGAACTAAAGTAGACATGTGTAGTTAGAGCTTTCTGTTCTGCTTTTTTATCAAATGTTTCTGGCACCTGGTTTCTCAACTGCCCTTCTGTTGAATATGGTTTTCAAATTGATGTGAAGAAGAGTCAGTAGTAGTTTCTGGACAACTAAGCTCTTCATTTGTCGAGTGATGATTTGTCAACACACATTTTCCAAAATAACAGTCCTACTACCCTCAGTGTCTTGGAAAGAGTTACCCGATACCAAGAGAGTGGAGTATAACTAGCCTAGAGCCTTGGTCCGACACCAAGCAAGGTTTATGAAAGAAGATAGCCCAGAGAGCTGGAGCCCAGCTCTGCTGTGTCGACATGTCTAGAGCTCAGAATAAAATTGAGTTTCCTGCTTTAGCCATAGCTGGGTCTTAAAATAACCTGAAGAAATTATAGTTCTGATTACATAGAAAGTGAAGGACTTAGAACATTCTCCTAATAAAGCCATGAGAATGACACAGAGCTTAGTCATCAGCAGTCCTTCCCTAACAGGCATTTTAGAGAGAAAAATAGAGCTTTGAAATTGGATAATTTGATTTGAAATCCTGCCTAATTATTTTAAGAATGCAGAAAACCTTTCTTTTTGGCCAAAAAAATAATGATCTGGAATCCAATTATGAAAGAACAGGCTTTTAAAATGTTTGATATCTCCAGTAATGGAAAAAAAAAAATCCTGTCTTTAAAATTACATTCTGCTGGAAATCTCATTCTTGGATGTCTTGCTTTCTGCATTTTGAATGGAGGAATTTAATGTAATTTCCTTTTGGAAACATGGTATTGGAAAAATTAGATGGGATGTTTGATTCTATGTTGGATGCTATCTACTAGGGTACAGATTTTAAGAGCAAACACTTCTAGTTTCATTTTAATTCCCAAAGGGAGATATCTGACTTAACCAGATGCCTTGAAATTTGTCACAACATAGATTGTTTGCATGGAATCAGAGCCCAGTTATGCATCTATTTGATTAGCACACCAGGAATAAAATAAGCAAAGTAGACAAAGCTTTTAATAATTCCAATTTTTAAAATTATTACTATTACTATTCACAGTTAATACACTACTCCAAAAGGCATTTATTGCCACACTGTCTCACCATGTTTATTCGTATCCTATTGCTTTCTCAGAATCCTGTTGATTCACACAGTATTTGCATTAGTGCATATAAATAAAATAACTGATCATAAACAGTGGTCTAGGATTTCCAATTTCTAGAAAAAGGATAATAAAACCAGTTAAAGGAGATCTATATTAAGATACTTACGTTTTTACTTATAAATTAAAAGATAGATATTCAATTAATAAAACTTTCTGCTAGGTATCCTCAAATGGTTTCCGTTATTTTTATGCTGGGCCTTCACAGAATTTGTCTATTTTACATGGAATTTAGATTTAACTAAGTCTTAGCAAAGTGCCTTGAAACAGGAGATTGAATAAACATTTGTCGAAAGGAAAAATGAGTTATTAAAATACTGTGTTTTCTATTATCATTCTTGAGAAATGGTGGTAAGGCAACTTAGTAGAAGTGACTAACAACTACGTATATATGAACACAGGATGTAAGTCTCCAAGGTAATCAAGACCATCAGGAGGATGTTAGACCAAAATTAACACCGAGAGAAATGTGTTATGCATATATTACAGCCCACGTGTGGAAATCTGTTCATTTATAGAGAGATTGCCTCTCTGTGAATGGCTTAGTTGGCTCTCCCAAGCACAAAAAAACTCTGAGGGCCATTCAGAAGTAAGAGCCACACACTGAAAGATTTTAAATCATAAGGTGTCTGATTAGTAAACACACCTTTAGATAGAGGGATGGAATTTTATCAGAGATGACATATGGATGTGGAGGACTCCAGGAGTGAGGCTTCAGGCTGAGAGACTCCAAGGAGCCAGAACCTTCTAACAGTATACTCAGAGGACGCTCCCAGTTCTCTGGCCACATTTTCATTTCTTCTCTTGATCCTGAGGATTGAGCATTTATTCCTAGTCAGATTCTTCCCAGACCTACAATTAGGACATACATAGTATCTTAACTTTCACTTAGAAGCATCGTACAGCTCATTTGTTAATACTGAAACAAGAAACGGGCAGTGTACAAGCAAACAAACGTACAAAATGGCTCACTCTTATTACTTGCCCCAGCTCTTTAGACCTTCTAGGGGAGGCAACTGAAATGGGATCAAGGGTGTATCTCAAAAAGTAATAATAACGTTCTGTGAGTATCAAGTGCCATGAACTTTCCATGTATGATATTTTGTCTGTTCCTCTCTAGAACTTTCTTTGTACGTGGTGGGGAAAAAAGAAGTAAGGAAACTGAGCTCATAGAAGCTGCACTGTTTAAATCAAGAAGCACTGATGGATGGCCATTGAATTTATTCCGGAGTGCATGTTACTGTGTCTTGCTTCAGAGCACACTGTCTAGAGTTTAGAAAAAAGACAAAGTAAACAGTATGTAATATATGCCAAAGCCAGAATATGAAAGATGGGGAAGGCCTGAGAGGCATTTCAAAGGAGATCATTAAAGGGAAGTTCTGTGTGCTTGAGAATGGCTGAAGGGCTTGATCTGTGATGTTGTCATGGCAGGAGATGAAGTTACAGAACAGGCAGGAGATATATGATTAGGGGCCTCTAATTCCATGCATAGATGGTGGTTATAAACCTCTGAAGGATTTTAAGCCATAGAGCTGATGATCAGAAATACTACTTCTTTTTTCTTTTTAATTTAAATTCAAATTAGTTAACCTCAAGTGTAGTATTGGTTTTAGGAGTAGAGTTCAGTGAGTCATCACTCACATACAACACCCAGTGCCCATCCCAGCCAGTGCCCTCCTTAGTGTCCATCACCTATCTAGCCCTTCCCTCCACCCATCTCCCCTCCAGCAACCCTCAGTTTGTTCTCTGTAGTTAAGAGTCTCTTATGGTTTTCCTCCCTTTCTGTTTTTATCTTATTTTATCTTTCTTTCCCTTCCCCTATGTTCATCTGTTTTGTGTCTTAAATTCCACATATGAGTGAAGTCATATGATACTTGTCTTTCTCTGACTGACTTATTTTGCTTAGTATAATGCCCTCTAGCTCCATCAATGTCATAGCAAATGGCAAAATTTTATTCTTAGAAATGTAACTTTGGGGACATCTGGGTGACTCGGTTGGTGTTAAGCATCTACCTTCCACTCAGGTCATAATCCAGGGTTCCTGAGATTGAGCCCTGTCGTGGACTCGCTGCTCAGCAGGGAGTCTGCTTCTCTCTCTCTCTCTCCCTCTGCCCAACCACCCTCTTGCTCATGCTCTTTCTCTCTTTAAAATAAATAAATAAAATATTGGGGAAAAAAAGAAATTTAACTTTGGTTGCAGACAGGATACTCCTTAAAATGGATTGTGTAACTATTATATAGGCTTTTAACTGTTAAGTACCTGGACAGAAATAGTGACAGAATAATGAGAAGGAACTGGAAGGACCACAAATAGAGAAACCAAAAACTAATGCAAAAATTGGGAGGGGAAATCTAAAATGACTCTTGCATTTCTAGCACTCATGACTGGGTAAATG